>MU224513.1:490600-522936 GCA_018584345.1 Thuja plicata
ATTCATGCAAAGTTCAGAAATAGATCACATCAGTTGTCAAGAACACACAGAGGCTACCGACGAGCAGATAAAGGTATTATTCAATCATGGAAGGATGATTACTTATATGTATGAAGCTTAATTGGATATGTTATCAGCAGTTAAAGATTGCATACATCACCAGATCAAAGACTTATGTAGTTGCATTCTAACAAGTGCATCACATCTAAAATCCTTTTGTAGAAGGTGGACTTAACCGTTCTTTACAAATATAGAGTTTTAATTGTTTTAAATCATAACTTGAGGGTCAAGTAAGCTTTATGTAAATGTTTTAAAGCATCCTAATGGATCTAAAACATATCTAACTAAAGATCAAGGTCAAGTTGTAAACCTTGGATCTAGAGTTAACTTGTGAAGCATAAATCAAGAATTGAGCCAAAAAACTAGTATAGATAGATGTTCAACTCAATTGTGAAGAATGAATTCATTGTTGTTGATAGCCACGAAGAGCATCTAAGGAGCAGAAGGAAGAATTCATGCAAAGTTCAGAAATAGATCATATCAGTTGTCAAGAACACACAGAGGCTACCGATGAGCAGATAAAGGTATTATTTAATCATGGAAGGATGATTACTTATATGTATGAAGCTTAATTGGATCTGTTATCAAAAATTAAAGATTGCATACATCATCAGATCAAAGACTTATGTAGTTGCATTCTAACAAGTGTATCACATCTAAAATCCTTTTGTAGAAGGTGGACTTAAATGTTCTTTACAAATCTCTTAACAGAGTGCACACTTAACAGTGTTGCTAAAGCTTCAAATGAAGTAGATCTTAACAGGTCTCCACCATAATACTCCTAATAGGGTAGGTCATCAGAAGTGACCAATTGTAAGCCTTAACCGGCCCCTTCTTATCTGCAAATAGTGAAGTCTTGTGGGTAATAATCCCCACCACAGTTTTTACTTCCTAACAAGAGTTTTTTGTGATATCATATCTTGTGTTATGTGTTATCTATTTTCATGAATGTTTCTGTTATGGTTACATACTAGAACTTATGATATGATTTCATATGCATAAAGAAAGAGGAGCAGTTAGATAAGATTATTTACAAACTGATGATTAAGGGTTAATGGGCTAACCAAGAAAAGTTTTAGGAGTATTGATTCACCGCTCCCCTCTCAGTACATCATTCCAATATAATTCCAACAATAATCTTATTTTAGAGATTCATCTTTCTTAGTCAACTTACATCTAGTAACAATTGGAGTACATACTGGTTTGGAATTCTCCAACCCAAACTTATTCAATAATTCCTTGACATACTTGGACTGAGAAATGAAAATTCCTTTACTTCTCCGATTTACATGTAATCTAAGAAATAAATTCAAGTCTCCATTCATAGAAATATCAAAATCCTTCTGCATCTCCTATACAAATATCTTGCATAAATCATCGTTACCTCCAAAAATAATATCATCAACATGTACAACAACAATGAGGATCCGACCTGAATATATCTTGTAATACAATTTACTATTTACAAAACCTTTCCGAAATATTTGTCCAATTAAATGTCTGTCTAATCTTCCATACCAGGCTCTCAGTGCTTTCTTTAAATCATACATTTCCTTCTTCAATCTGCATAGTTCATATGGATTTTCTTCTAAACTGAATCCTTCTCGTTGTTCAATATACACTTCTTTCAGTTCTCCTTTCAAGAATGCTAACTTGAAATCCATTTGATAAAGCTTGAAATCCTTATATGCTACAAAAGCTAGAAATATCTGGATCACCTCCATTTGAGTAATAGGAACATAAGTCTCATCAAAGTCAATTCTTTCAATCTGAGTGTAACCCTTGCATACTAATCTTTCCTTGTTCCTTATTACTGTACCATTCTCATCCAACTTGTTTTGGTAAAGCCATTTTGTACCAATCACATTCTTATCTGTCAGTATAGGCAAAAGTTCTTAGGCCTGGTTCTTCTCAATTTGATCAAGTTCTTCCTTCATCACCTTAACCCAATTCTGATCATTACATTCTTCTTCTCTAGATTTACGTTGAACCTCTGAAAGTAAACACAACAAATTATGATCTTGTGTTGCTCTACTTCTAGTAACAACTCTTCTATTTTTATCACCAATAATTTGATTCTTAGAATGATTTTTTGTACATACCTTGGTTTCTTTGTTGTAGATGTCGGTGTCGGTTGTGTCTCTTCCTCTTCTTTCTTATCCTCTTTTCCTCTGTATCAGATTCATACTTAATATGTCTCTTAGGAGTCTTTTGAAAATCCTCATCAACCTTCACATTCATACTTTCCACAATCTTATTCAACCTTTTTTTGTAACACCGGTACACTTTTCTCTTAGTAGAATATCCCAGAAATATGCCTTCATCATCTCTATTGCCAAATTTTCCAAGATTGTCTTCATCTTTCAAAATGTAACATTTCCTTCCAAAGATTTTGAAATACTTAACTGTAGGTGCTCTTCCATGCCATAACTCATATGACGTCTTCCCATATTTTCTCTAGTATAAAATGCTGTTAAGTGTGTATACAATAGTATGCACTACTTCTCTCCAGTAAATTTCCACTAAACTTGCTTCCTTCAACATAGTCCTTGTTGCTTCCTAAATTGTCTGATTCATCCTTTCCACTACACCATTCTATGGTGGTGTTTTAGCCATTGAAAAATATATATTAATGCCATGTTTCTCACAAAAAATTTTAAACTCATTAGAAGTAAACTCTCATCCTTTATCAGATCTCAAACATTTAATTTTTCTACCACATTCATTTTCAACTCTAGCCTTGAATATCTTAAAATTCTCAAATGCCTCTAATTTTTCTCTAAGAAATGCAACCCAAGTCAACCTTGAATAGTCATCAATGAAAATTATACAATATCTCTCACCTTGAAAACTTCTTGTTCTGGTAGGATCACAAAGGTCAGTGTGCACTAACTCCAATAGATCGATAGATGAATAATATTTTTCTTTCTCTCCTCTATGTTCCTTCCAGATATCCCTTACAAATCACATTATTTGGTTTTCATAATCTAGGTAAGTCTCTTAGTGCATGTGATGAACTTATTCTTACCAAATTATCAAAATTTGATGTGACACATCCTTTGGTGCCAAAGCCAACTATCACCGGCCTGAGATAGTAAACACCATCCTTCTAAAGCTTCTTCAAGAAGGTACATATTCCTTCCCGTCATTTTTCCAAATCCAATCAAATCTCCATAACTCTTCTGTATTTCAAATCCTTCATTCTTGAAAAGAACATCATATCCATTCTCACACACCTATTCAACACTCAAGAGATTGTGACATAAACCCTTCTCATAATAAACATTTTTAGTACTATTATTTCCATCAAAAGTAATAGAGCCTCTACCAATAATATAGTTAGCTTTATCATCACTAAACCAAACGTGACCACCATCATATTTGTCAAGTGACAAAAATCTACTCTTGTCTTTACTCATGTGATTAGAACAACTACTATCAATTATCCATTCATTTTTGTTTCTTGTAACATACAAAGAAGTTTCAACATCATGATCAACTTCAACACAAATTTTAAAGATACCAATTTCTAGTTTCTTATCTTCTTCGACATAAAAAAATCTTCTGCTTCTAACTCATCATCTAAATAGTAGCATCTTCATTCACATAATAAGCCTTCTTATTGAAAATTTTAAACTTCTGTCTAGGATCCTTCTCTAGACATCTAGTAGCCAAATGACCAATCTTACCACATCTAAAGCATTTCATGGGTAACATACCTTTGTACTTGTCGGTACCTTTCTTCAGTCTTCTTGCAAAGTTTGATTCAAATTATTCTTCATCATCACCCTCAAGATATTCTTATGATTTAGTTTCCTTGAATATCATCTTAGATCTTCTCTTCTCTCGTCCAAACTTCCTCAACTCAAATGTGGTCAAAATGCTTAAAAAATGATATGTAGTAAACTTCTTTGGATCATACAACTTCTCAATTGCTGAGATCTTATCATTGTATCTATCCGATAATCTCATCAATATCTTTTCCATGAAATCTTCATCTGTAATAGTTCCTCCTTGGTTCTTGACTTCATTAATTGCATTCTCAACTCTCTAAAAGTAGCTCCTAATATCTTCACCTTCTTCCATTCTCAGATTCTCATAGTGATATTTTTATGTTAGCTTCTTAGATAACTTAACCCTATCATTTCCTTTATTTATAAATCTCTTTCAATATTTATCAAACTTCATAAGAAATCTTCAAATAAATAACCTTAGCCAATTCATTCTTTGATAAAGCACTAGTAATAGTATACCTCACTTTTTAATTCTCCTCATACGCTGTGATTTCATCTGGAGTCTTAAGATCATTTTGAGGGAACACATACTTTGTCTCTACATGCTTCCAAGTACTGTAACCGACTGGGATCAAATATCCCTTTATCTGATCTTTCCATGTGTTGTAGTATGATCCATCAAACATAGGGATGCTCAGTTTGTGCACCATCAGATCTGCCTCAATTAATTAAGATCTATACCAAGGAACCAAGCTTTTATACCAATTGTTGAACATGTCGGATAACTGGGGGGGTGAATCAGTTATTCCCACACACTTTATAAAACTTTTACTTTGTTAGTAAACTTATAAACAACAACAATATCAACTCTGATCTATCAGTTAACCATATCAAACATTCATAACAAATGAAAACATGAAAGCATAGAAACATCAATACAAAGAACACCAAGATTTACGTGGAAACCTGAACTGGGAAAAACCATAGAGAAGATAATTCTCATGAAACACTAGTTAAGGTAGCACTGATTAAGGTTATTTTTACAAAGGCTCATTGCCAGTTGTGTTCATTGCAAGTTGGCTCACTGCCGGTCATACTAACTACCCTTAGATATGAATAAGGCTAACTGCCAATACAAATATACTCAATGTTGGTCGGGCTAACTACCCTTAGATATGAATATGGATAACTACCAATAAAAATAGGCTCACTACCAAAATATATGAAAAGAGATTGAATTCACCACTGAGATCACTATCATTGATAATCTGCAATACATAATTGATATATTAGCCTACTACTGATTGCATCAACACACATGATTACCAACACATAGATCTCATGCAAACAGATTCACAATCACTTCGCATACAAGCATCCCGCAAGCTAGACAAACAATTGAAATAATAGCTCTTCTTATACTGCTTAATGCCATCAACCATGTCGGCCAAAATAATTTGAAATAGGTCACACAAAGACATTCCTGTGGTGGTAAGGAATGAAATGTGGACGACCTCAATCAATAGAACATGTCTCGTTTATATCGACACACTACACCATATCCAAAGCCTTTGGTACCGATGGATATGATGAACACGTTACATAGTAGTTGCTATGACCAAAACATAAATGAACACGCTCCAAATAGGACGGAACATAAATAATCAATCCACCATATGTTTCATAAAGAATAGAACCACCGCCGACAAGGATAAGGATAAATATCTATGGTACATCCTTTTGTGAACTCATCTACCGATACACCAAGGATATCGGTACACATCAACCAATAAAACCAAAACATAAATATGCATAGGATATGTTGACATCAATGACAACCATTAATGGCAACAACATGAATAACATCAACTTCACATTCTAACACTCACGTGCTTATAAATTTAATCCATAGTCTCTATTTATGAAGAATGATGTTGGAAATGTATTGTTGTGCTCTTCATTAATTATGCCGGTAGTTTAGGAGGTTTAGCTCCAAGTATCTTTAGTTATTTACATTTTGATTGATATATTGAATATTTTGGTTGGTAGAGAAGTTTTATTGTCTTAGTAGATTCATTTCAAATTGTTGATGTGTGTATGAATTAATGATCTTTAATTTTTTAAAGAAAAGTATCATGAGTTTTTCTACTCATTCTTTGTGTTAATTTTGAATAAGGATAATCATGAGTCTTGGTGAAATGACATCTTAACACATTTTTAGTTAGTTATTCTTTTATCTTATCTTTATGAACTCATAATCGAACTATATATGTACCCAAAAGGAAGTCAACATGTGAAAATAATATTTGGTTGTATCATAGGATTAATTTATTCTTGTGTTAATTATGATATTATGTGTTATTTTGGACCTTGAGTGTCTATGTACACTTTAGACCAATATTTGGGAGGATTTTGTGTGTCCCCATTCCTATATGAGCACATTAAGGATTGCCTCATACCAATTCATTAATACATTATTTGATGAATATACTTTAGGGGAACTTGAATATTCCCTAAGGTCTTGAATGTTTTGATGATACGACAACTTATTTGTTGCTAGTCCTATCAAGATCACATTTCAATGACTTGTTGCTAAATGAGGGTCTAGCATTTCTTCTTCGAGAGCCTTCATTGATTCATTACAATGTATTAATTTTTGTTTTCTAATTCATTGGCCTATCGATTATGTATTTCATCATTATTTGTGGAGTATCCCATTCTGATTTAGAGATTAATTGGAGTATTTGAAATACCTTTTTGATGACACCAATGTCATCAATTTATTTCAATATTAGATGCATTTTAGATTTACCCCCTTCTAATTCCACTTCTATAATTGGACAAATAGCTCCTATTTTTTGGAGGATACATCTTTTTCCAACATTTGGACACCATAGTTGCATTTAGAGGCACCTATTTGACTTGTGCTCCCTATCTATGTAGATTATGGTGATGACTTCTACATTCAACAATGAATCTATTTCTTCCCAAGAGAAGGAATGTTGTTTGTAGACCTTAGTCAATTTTCAATCATTCACCATTGACACTAGAGCTACTTCTTCGTGGAGGGAACACAACATCTCTCTCATCCAGTTTTCTTCTATATGGGTAATTCATTATATATTTGTGATGAACTTAGTTATTTGTGATCTGTCACTTGTACATATTCATTGTTTTCTCTTTTGGAGAGAGCTTCTTCCTGTTGAAGTTTTCTTCTTTACTACTATTATGAGAAATGTTTGTAAATAGGTACTTGATTAGACCTTATTGTCAAGACCCATTTTCACTTTTGGCTTATTTTTGTAGCCTCTAAATTACATTTCGGGGGGTATTGGGGGTATAATTATATTCACAAATTATTATAGTTTATTAGCAAGTCTTTATGAAGATGTTATTTTTCTATTTTTAGTTTATGAATCTTATGACACATGTTGGGAGATTTCCTCTTTCACTTTGTTTATTCTTTGAGTATGTAGTTGTATATCTTCTTGTGTTTTTATTTTATTTTGAGACAACAAATGAATGTTTCTATTTCAAATTTTACATCATCATATCTTATTTTGCTATGTAGTAGCTCTCTCCTATGTAAAAAAAATATATTACTAAGATCCCCAACTCTTGTAATCTTGTAGCACTACCTATCAACTCTAACAAAAGCTAATTAATATGCTCTCTTGCCTATTTTTTTATTATTAATTTAAAGATTATCTTTAACTTTATAATTATAATTTCATTTTTACTAAAATCTTGAATAGCAATTTTTCTATATCATACACAAAACTTACAAGAATATATAATTGATGGTGTATGACAATTATATGTTATTATATGAAAGAGAGTAAAATTTTGTTAATTTCTATTTTAAGTCAAGCCTACAACATGAACTTTGTTATTAAATTAGAAAATAAAATCATATTTGATGAATCCAAACGATCAAACGATCACAACTGTGAGAATTACAACTTAAAAAGGTTTTCCCTTAATGAGATCAAATTTTATAGATAGTGTCCTACAATAGTCTGTGGATTATAGGTATCAGAGCACCTTGTGGTCTAAAAAGCATGGAGAACATCAATTACATTGCCCTGGCACCATCATAGACTTTAGGTTCGAGATAAGAAGTTTGTTGCTTAGGTTGAGTAGGTTGCTTAGCATCCTTGAATTCTTCCTTTATGTTGTTCACACGAACAACAATTGGGCTTTGCACACGATGATCAAGACTAGCCCAGATGAGTGTTCCAAAATTGTAGACCCCATTAGAGTGCTTCACAGGTTTTAGGGTTACTGAAAAGGAGGCACTGCTTACATAAGGCTCGAAAACCAGAATTTTAGGTTTCACGATCACTTCCACGCCAGGTGGACAAGCGACAATGGCTACATATACACAATTATCATCTGGGCTAACATTGGTTACTGTCCTCTTAATTGTGGTAGTGGATTCCAGATTCGACACAGTAATGGAAGGATAGTTAAGGTCACTGGCAGACGAGCCTTTTTCAGGGCAGGTGGTATTTAATGTAGATGAAGAAACAATGGTTCTGATCTGTTTTTGAGTGTAGCCAAGACTGCAGAGAAACACTACATAATCTGCTAGACCTGCATCATATACCAGTCCTGGATTCATAGCTTGAATGGGGTTTACATGCCCTGCACCAAAATCAAATGGGTCTGCTGGTTTCCCAGATCCTCCTGCTTTGATCAAGTCAAAAGATGTATCTCTGACATATGCTGCAAATGATAGAATTTAGAAAATGCTTATCAGGATTAACTGCATGCGTACTATTATCTTCATTGACCAGAGTAATGATTTTCTCTAGTGTGGTGACCTTATGTTTTCCACTTGGAGCTAGTATTCATTGCATTGAATAAAATGAGCTTGAAATATTTGTGCTTATGTTAAACTAAAGCCTTTCACCAAATATGATAGAATGAATGGATAACATAAAAATTTATACCAGTGGTCATTATGGCAGATCTGATGGCTGCAGGACTCCATTCTGGATGAACTGACTTGAGAAGAGCAACAATTCCAGTGACATGAGGGCATGACATGGATGTTCCTGTCAAGAAATTGAAGTCCACAGAGCGTCTGTCCACTTCTATTTCTGAAGGTGGAATCCCTGGAGGCCATGCTGCCAGAATGTTCACACCTGGAGCTGTTATATCAGGCTGCACAGGTGCAAATTATAGGCTGTAAATAAACCCTAAACACTTTAATAGACAAGATTTTTCACTTCAACAATATTTTCTCAAATTGGTGAGAACTTATGATCTTGATATTCATTTAGACATGCAATCCATTACATACCTTCAAAATGTCTGGAGATAGTGTGCTAGGTCCCCTTGAGGAGAAGTAGGCTACAACAGGGGCAGGTTCAAGTCCCACAACACTTCTACTTGGACTCATTCGAACAACAGGGGACCTGACCCAAATATAAAAAAAATAATATGTTTTATAAACAGTAAATTTTTAAATGAAATACTCTGGATTCTTATCTGAATTGATTTCAACTCACTGAGATGACTTGTAATACGAAAGGATCTTCGCCCCTTGCTCACTATCTACATACACCACAGGTATTAATGATACCTGTGGCACCACTTTGGTGGGCACTTCTGAGTATATTAATGCCGCCCCCCCTGCTATGTACACACTTAAAGCTGCAATCAGGCTGTCGTCACTCCCGTGAGTTCCAAAGCATAGCACTATTTTTCTTTGAACCAGTCTAGGTATAAGAGATCCTATTGAACATGATCTGTACATGTACGTGTAAAATGTTATGAGCAAAATGTACAGCCAATTTAAGAAAAAGCTTGATCTTTGTTTTGAGATCTACATACCCTCTCCTTGAGACTGAGGCTCCATCTACCAGTGGTATGAATGAGCTGTTTGGTTTTTGAGTGTTTACTCCTTCTCCCTTGTAACACAGATACAATTGAAGATATCAGTTTTGTACAAGATATAATACGTTTTCTTGTTGTTTTTCTGGATTGATTGTATTTTTTTCATCAATATTTCAGATCACATTCTGTAATCTATCATCAGAATGTTAGAAGGCTCAAATACATTATATGTCATAAAAATTATATTAATGAAAATGAAATTGAGAAACAATTTTTTTTAATAATTGAAGAGCATGATAGATACCTTGATACTCATGTTATTTCCAAACCTTAAGTTTGTAGGAAAGCTACGGTCCATGGTGCTTGCTGCTACAGACATACCCCAAGGGCCAGTATTTGTAACAGAAGCAAGGTCAGGGCCATCATTTCCTGCTGAAAGTACCACAGGAATACCCTTTTCCATTGCATGGAAGGAGCCTATATCTATGCTTGAAGCAAAATAGTCAGGCGAAGGTGTTCCTGAGCCCAGGGAAACAGATAGCACATCCACTCCATCACTGATGGCATCATGGAAAGCAGCAAGGATATCGACATCACTACAGTCACCATCTAACCAACAAACCTTATACATTGCAATTCTTGCTCGAGAGGCACCTCCTCTAGCAATTCCTCTTCCTAAACCCAAAAAGCTTGCATTTTTTACTTGACTTCCACCTGCTGTAGAGGCTGTGTGTGTTCCATGCCCATTGTGATCTCTAGCTGATCTGTATTCTGGATCTTTAGTAGTATTTAGAGGCCCCTTAGCTTCTTCATAACCTTTGACATACCATCTTGCACCCACTAGCTTTCTATTGCATGTGGACTTACTAAATTTCTCTCCTTCCTCACACACACCCTTCCAACTACTAGGTGGTGGAGGAAGTGTGTTGTCTTTGAAGCTTTCTGATTCTGGCCAAATGCCTACAAATAATGTTTTATCAAATCATATACATTAAACTTACTAAACTTGCCCATGATCAAAATGAATACTTTTGGATAAATCTTATGTATGTTCAAATAATGATATGATCAACAAGTTTCTCTTAAACTCATAATTTTATTCTAGTATGGTATAAATTAACATTGTTTTGTGATGAAACTAAAATGGTGAATAAAGAGATTTAAGTTCAATTTTCGTCAGTAATTAATCCTTTTTTTTTGGGTTACTATGGGTATATATTAAAACCCATGTTGGTGTTCCCCATCCCCCTAACAGTTATGATGAAAAGGTGCGTGTCCCAGGGAGGACAGGAACTTAATAATAATGGAAATGCTAAAATACTCTACTCTGTTCATTTAAAATTAAATGAAATGGTACAATTCTAACCTGAGTCTATGATACCAATAACTATGCCTTCTTCTCTGTGGGTTGTTTCCTGTATAGGCATCCTTGTTAGACCATCCAAAGGCAGTCCCATGAAGTCCCAGCTGTGTGTTGTATGTAGCTTCAACACTCTACTCTTGAAGACAGAGACAACACCTTGCATGGCTATCCAATTCCAATTATTAGGAGTGGTGTGATTGGTGTGATTGGGAAGTAAACATTATACATAACTCCTAAACCTCCATTTATGCATAATTCAAGCAAGTGGAAAAATACATGATATTGTATTGGCCTGGGCTGCATTCAGTTTTGCTGCGAATCCAGAGAAGCTACTGTTGTAGCTGTAAAGCATGGCCAATGCAGCAGCTTTGTGGCTGTTGGATCACATTATTAGTTATAACATTCCAAATTCAGGCAATTTGTACCCTACACATTTTATAGTATAATCCTAACATGTAAAGGAATAAATTGTCACCTTCCAAGAACAGATGTTAGAATCTGATAATGGATTTCACTATTGATATGGGGCTGATCAAACTTATTTCCTCCCATGTATGCTATGTATACCTGCACACAAATATATTCAATTTAGATGGCTAAAGATATCAAATTTCTACAATCTATAAGATTTGGAAGAACTGTTTTTGAATCAGATTGTGTAATAGTTCTTGTATCAATTTTTCGATAATTTTCTGTAATCCATCATCAAGATGAATGAGTGCTATTCTGACGATAGATCATAGTGTGATCTAAAATGTTAATCTAAAAACTACTATACAATCTAATAAAAAAAACCAGAGCTTCCAAATTTGAATGGATAAGTTGAAACAATTGTAGATAGACTGACAATATATGTTATTGAACATTTGTAGATAGAATGACTATATAAGTTATAAAAAAAGGACTCATATAATTACATGAACATCATCCCCATCTGCTTGGATGGACTGAATGGGCTGTATGCACATTAACAGAATGACTGTGACAAGTGTACTTGTGGAAATTTCCATGTTTGTATAAAATGTGAAGAAAGTTGCTGAAGAAATAATACTTAAATAGGCTAGTGCAGTATACCTGTACTATTTCCAACTTGGGTGAAGCTCATGATGATCCCACAGAAAAACTAATGAAATGCAATGTGGGGACAAACATTTCGTGCCCTTGAAGGCCGCTTATTTATTGTGTTTCTCTACATATCCTTCTTATATCTTATTTGGGTATGGTATGAGGAATAGTTACTAGTTTTCTGTTAATTTTGAGGGCTTGCTCTCATAATGTTTTCCTCTTTTGAGAGTAGCTTGAAAAACACTGAACCATCATATTATATTATTCATGCCCCTTACGTGACTCTTCCGCCTATGGATGGCCATGATGTGCCCCACTACAGCAGAGTCAATCATTAGGGGAAAAGTGAAGAGACTTGAATCATCACTTCTCCATTCAATACAGTACATATGCCCATTCATTTATTATTTTATTCACTCAAATATGGTATTTAGGATTCCCTCACATGTTTTGGATGGTCTCATTTGGAGTAGCATTACTAGTTTGTAATTTGACAACTTAGTAGTCATGGAATTGCTAAATACAGTTATGTCACTTGTAAGGTATGTAAAAGTTGTCCAATTAGAAAGATCATGCAAAGGGGGAGTTTAAAGTGTGGACTTTGAAAATATCAAGAAAGATATTTGATTTGCATGGTGCATTCTACCAACAAGTTGAAAAGACCACAAGTGGAGTAGTCTCGTTGACAAAGAAAGTTGCTAATATAAATTTTTCTCCTTAATTTGAGCATTGTCTTTGAGGTTTCTATTGAGATTTGGGCAACATTTTTAGTTAGTTTTTCTCCCATAGTTTGACATATCATTGATAGTTCTATTTTTAAGGTCTTCTTTATGATAGTTCTATTTTTGCTAAACTTTTATTTTTTCTTATGAAGGCTTGATCCTATCCTACAGATGTATCATAATAGGATTTGGTTTTGGAAGGCTTTATGAAGGCTTGATCCTATCCTACAGATGTATCATAATAGGATTTGGTTTTGGAAGGCTTGATCCTACAAATGTATTATAATCGGATTTGGTTTTGTAATTAGACTTAGAATGCATAATAAAAAATTTTAATAAACATTTGATCATTGAAATTCTTTCAACTTGATATTTTAAAGAAAAATATAGTTTATAAAAAAGGTTCAAAGAGCATCTATCAAAGAATATATAATAAATTTTACTTTTCAAGTTTTAGAAATTATAGCCTGAGCATATGTCAGAGAGTTTGTAATGCAATTATTAATTTATTTAGATGTAAGAAAATATATTTATATATAAATACATTTATTTAAATGAGAAGAAAATTGAATTTAAAAATTTGTATTATTGATTATCTTATATTTCAAAAATAGGAAAAGACCTTACATTTGGTTTATCAAATTTCTATTAGATGTATGAATCAAGAATAGAAAATTATCCATTCTAATTACTTTAAGAAACATAAATTCAAATATAATTCTTTATTTACAATAAAATACTATGATTCTTTATTTTAAAACCAAACAAAATGAAGAACATGATATAGTAATGTGAGAAATTAGAAAAGTACTTGAAAAGTGCACAACTTTCCCAATCTCTATCCAATTGCAACAACTTTTATTGATTTATCTAATTATAAATGACAAATCTATTTTAGTAATAGAGTCTATATATATAATAGAAGTGAAATTATATAAAAAGATAATAATGAATATTTATAAAGTTTATAAATAAAGATTTAAAAAAAATGTTGCTATAATTAAAATTAATTTTTGAAAATATATATTTAAAAAATTTAAGATAATCTTGTTAAAAATATTTATATTATATTTTTAAAAAATATTCTAAATCAATATGTTTCTTTATAATAGATATTATAAAATGACGTATATTGATATTATAAATTATAATACTATATTATAGTTACTTATACTAATTTTTTATGATTTACTAATTATTTAGAGTGTCATATATATAATTATACAAAAAAATGGTTATCGCATGCACCTATGCTTTTTACTAATTATTCCTCTATGTCAATCATTTTTTATGTCTTTATCATTCGTCAATGTCATGTCTTTCTCTCATTAATTAAGTAATTGTTAATCATGTCTTTCAATTCGATCATATCCTATCACTCTTGGCATTAATCTGTCCTAGGGAGAAATAAATATTTAATTATTTCGTCCCCTATACTAATGTCTCTTCTTGGATAAATAAATATCTCTATTTATTTATTCCTTTTCTATCACTTTCACATAAATTATTTTATTTAATTGGATAATTAGCTAATATGTGCGTGAATGAATAAGTTTATATTTATTAATTCACTCCACCCCATCTAATTTCCTTCTAGAATTTATATCCACTTCTAAGTCACCTCCTTCCACTTTCCTCTACACTTATCACTCTCGTTTACTAAATCTCCTTTCTACTTTACTCCTCACTTCTATTTTCCTCTCCACTTGCAATTTAAACTTTCCTATTTGCTTCCACTTAAGTCACTGTCCCAAGTGGTCATAGTCATTGATCACCAATTAATCTCGTTCGCTGAATTGATTTCAAACTCTTTAAATTGTGATCACACTACTTTATCAACGACCGCGACTCTTCATTTTCCACTTTATCATTATCATTATCATTATCATCACATCATTTCTTTCATTGCATTTACACATTTTATTTTTGAGAGAAACACCACTATGAAGGAATAAGAAGCACATAAGCAGAAGACAGAATTGCTACACCTTTTCATTAAAGGGAATAAAGAAAGGAAAAGCACTCTGCAAGAATCAAATCTAAGCTAGAAGAACTTACCGAGAGTCAAATATTTGAATTGGTTATAGAACAATAAGTTTGGTATGATATGGCATATTTCATATTATGTTGTCATCAATGCCAAAGGGAGAGATTGATGAACTATAACTGATTAAACATTTGAAGATGATAAGTTGATGATCACCTAGCTGCAAAAGTGAATGCAAGACATTAAATTAGTTAATGTATTGTATTGTCATTGATGTCAACTTGATATATTTTGATTGGTCATAAACATATTGTCATAAACTTAAAAGAGTTGAAGGGACACAGTTTATGTTATCGGTAAAACATAAAAATATAGTGTACACAGAGTGATAGTAAACACCACCGAACAGTGCACACCGACAAACAATATAAATCGAGTAGTTCACAGTGTATTCCAAACACCACAGTAATCGAGCATAACTGAAGTTGTTACCGAGGACAACTAGAGTTAATGACCGAGCTAACTGAAGTTGATCACTGATCAAAACTGAAGATAAAGACTGACAAAAATACATAGCTGGCAGGAGCTATATTTAGAGTTAAATGATTGATTGTTTTATTTTTATCGATCAGATAAGCTAAAGATAAGAAGGAGATTTAAAGCTAGTTTTATTCACAGTTAACAAGGAGAGATTTGTGGAATAAAACTAAAGCAGAGCTTTACTGAATAAAGCAAAGCATGGTGAGATTTGCGGATCAAGAAGTGATCTACAATGAAAACAAGAAGATTGAATGGTGAAGGCATGTCTATATAAAGAGAAAAGTAATTCATTATGAAAAAAAGGAATGTTGAATATAATCCAGGTGAAGATAGAAGTCTTCATGTAAATCTGATCATATATGCTGAAGAACAGAGCCAAGAATTCTGCAGACATCGAGCAACAAAAGAAAGAGCATTCACCGAGCAGAAAGAAGGGGAGAAAAGGAATTGAGGAGAACATTAATCAGAGAGGTATTTTGTGGACTAGCAATAGATCTGAAAATATGCAAGATTAAAGTTGTATTATTGACCAGATCATTTACTAGTTCAGTTTAACCATTGATTAAGAAAATCTCTTAACCGAGTGGGATTTAACCATCCTTATTGTATTGAGATACTCAAGAATATCAAAAGGTTTTCTTGTTGAAAACATAGTGAATGCTAGATTAAAAGACAAACTGTTAGTTTTGAATCCTCTAACAAGGTCACACTTAACAATGTGTTTGTAACCTTTAATAGGGTCGGTTCTTCACCGAGCTCACTTCAGAAGAGTGAAAATTTTGGGTTACCGGTCCCAAGTGGTTTTTTCCTTAACAGGGTTTCCACGTTAAAATCCATGTGTTAAATGTGTATTTATTTCATTGCATCGGTAGTTTACTTTACACATTACTAAAACTGGATTGGTCGGTAAACACTAAGTTTAATTGCTACTACTCGGTAAAGGCTAGAAAAAGATAAACAATATATCTTACCGAGCAATATATATTTGTTAGAATTACATAAGGTATACATCTTGATGGACTAAAAGATAACTGAGGATATTATATTTGTGATATAAGTTCTGGCTGGATTTTTTGGATTAATTTTTGAGGCCATTGCTTCAGCCCACTCTTAGTTATTCTAACAATTGGTATCAAAGCTTTGGTGCTTGGAAGAAGAGTTTAAAGACTCAAGATAAAGATCACAATATGAGTAAAAGGGATGTGCCTAAGTTGAACAAGGATAAATTTGCATCATGGAAAACCAGGATAAGAATCCATCTATCAGGTATTGGAAATGATGTCTCACAATACTTGGATACTGAATATGCTGCACCTACTGGACTGCTGACTATTGATAAATTGAGAGAGAAACATGAACACAATTCTATGATGTTAGAACTTGCTTCTTCACTATCCGATGTTGAAATTGAAGATGTCAAATTATGTACCACTGCAAAGCAAATGTGGGACAAACTCAAGCTAGTATATGGAGGAGACACCAATGTGCTGAGAGCTAAAGCTGAAAGCTTAAGAGGAAAGTTTGATGACCTAAGAATGAAAGAAGGAGAGAACATCACTCAGTATAGTAGCATAATCAAAGAAGTTGTTAATGCTATCCATGGAGTAGGAGGAGTACTTGAGGAAGAAACATTTGTAAGTAAAATTCAGAGAACTTTACTGTCTATTTATGCTATTAGAGTATCTGCAATTCAAGAAATGAGAGCAGTAGCAAATAACAATGTTACTCTTGATAGTTTGATTGGTAGACTTATTTCATTTGAGATGAACAACTATGACAACAGTGTCTTACCAACTATTGAGTCTGCATTCGAATCTTCTCTAAAAATAAGCAAATCTAGTCATAAACACACTATGAGAAATGATATGAGGCAGTATTTGTTGCTATGAAGGATGATTTAGACGAAGAAGATAGGTATGTTGAAACTGCACTCATCTAAAGTTAGCAAAAATGATGTCTAGATTATTGATAGTGGCTGTACTCACCACATGATTGGAGATAAGGAAAATTTTGAAACTTTTGAATATTATAATGGTGGATCAGTTAGGATAGGTAATGAATCACCTTGCCCAGTTGAAGGAAAAGGAACCATCATGTTGAATAATATGATCAGATGTGAAAATACATATTGGGTGAAAGGACTTAACTATGATCTATTAAGTGTTTCACAACTGAATAACATAGGACACCAAGTTGCATTTGAGAACAAAAAGGCAAAGATATATAATGGAACAGGAAACTTAATCGGTACTGGTGAACAAACAAAAGGTAATCTTTTCTATTTTGATAATATTGAGACCACTTGTTTATTGGCTAGAAATGAAGACATTTAGTTGTGGCATAAAAGGTTATGTTATGTAAATTTTGACAACATGGTTAGGATAATCAAGAAAAGAAAAGTAAGAGGCTTGCCGAGCATGTCAAAACCCGATCATATCATGTGTAAGAATTGTCAAAAAGGAAAAATGACAAAGTCTAGTTTCAAGAGAAAAACATACACATCTAATGCTATTCTAGGGTTAGTCCATACTGACTTATGTGGACCAATGAGAACAAAGAGTTATTATGGTGATAGATACTTTATTCTATTTGTTGATGACTATTCTAGGATAATGATTTTTATGTTCTTAAAAGAGAAATTTGAAGCATTCAAGATGTTCAAATTGTATAAAGCTAAAGTTGAAAAACAAAGTGGAAAAGAACTAAAATGTCTAAGATCAGATAGAGGAGGAGAATTTATTTCTGATGAATTCACTAACATTTATAATGAGCATGGAATTACAAGACATGTTTCTGCATCAAGAACACCACATCAAAATGGGATTGTTGAAAGAAGGAATAGATCAATTGTTGATTGTGCCAAAACACTGATGATTGAAAAAGGAATCACACAAACATTCTGGAGACAATCTGTAAGTACTTCTGTCTATACGCTGAACCGAGTTCAATTGAAGAAAGACACCAATAAGACACCTTATGAGCTATGGGATGGATACACACCAAATGTGAGTTACTTTAGAATTTTTGGAAGTCAATGTTATATATTGAAAGATGATAGAAATGGGAAGCTTGACTCTAAAATTGATGAAGGAATATTTCTAGGATATTCTACCAAAAGCAAAGCTTATAAATGTCTTAACAAATCTTCAAACAAAATCATTGAAAGTGAAAATATTAAAGTGGATGAATTTGCTGAGAAAATGATGAAGAAAGCATAAAGGAACCAGAAGATTGCAACAAATATGTCTACATTGATGAACCTAACACTCTACCCGAGCAATAGTGTAACGCTACCGAGCGACAAAACAATGCAACCAAACAACAGGTTGTACAAACTGAGAATCAGGAAAATGCTCACAATGCTGAACCGAGTGATGATGAAGATCAAAATGAAGGTCATGATGATGAACAAATATCTTAACTTGTACTTGCTAAATTTTTCAGAAGACACCATCCATAGGACTAGATCATTGGAGACAAAAGAGCTGGAATGAGAACAAGAAGTAAGTCACTTCACACTAGATGTTTGATTTGTGATTTTTAGCCTAAATATGTTAATACTGCACTTGAAAATCAAGAATGGGTTAGTGCAATGAATGAAGAGATTGAACAGATTGAGAAGAACAAAACATAAACATTGGTACCTAGACCAAGTGACAAAAATGTCATTGGTACCAAATGGATTTTCAAAAATAAACTGAATGAGAATGGAGAAGTCACAAGGAACAAAGCAAGACTAGTATGCAAAGGGTATGCACAAGATGAAGGTATTGACTATGGAGAAACATTTGCACCTGTTGCTAGACTAGGAGTAAGAATTCTACTTGCTTATGTTGCTGTTAAAGGATTCAAAGTATACCAAATGGATGTTAAATATGTATTTCTGAATGGAATACTAGAAGAGGAGGTATACATTGAATAACCTGAAGGGTTTGTTGATCCTAACAAGAGGAACATGGTTTGTAGACTAAAAAAATCCTCGTATGGATTAAAATAAGCACCGAGAGCATGGTATGAAAGAATTCACTCTTATCTCATTAGGATTAGATTTGTTAGAACAAGTGATAATAGTAATCTGTATTTGAAAGGAGATATTGATGATAAGATTTTGATTGATGAGATATTTGTTGATGATATCATATTTGGAGGTAATGATATGTTATGCAAGTCATTTTCTGATGAAATGAGCAAAGAATTTGAGATGTCAATGTTTGGAGAGATCAAAATTTTTCTTAGTCTACAGATTCTACAATAGGATGAAGGCATCTACACCACACAATCCAAATACATCAAAGAAGTTCTGAAGATATTCAAATTGGATGAATCCAAACTAGTTGGAATGCCTATGGAAACCAGATGCAAATTGACAAAGGAAGACAAGACAACCGAGGTAAATCAAACCTTATATAGATCTATGATTGGCAAACTCATGTATGTTGTACACACACTGGACCATATATAGCACATGCAGTTGGTGTAGTTGCAAGATTCTCTGCTAATCCCAAAGAATCACACATGACTGTTGTTAAAAGAATTCTGAGATATCTGAAGAATACCAAAGACTATGGTTTGTGGTATAATAAAGAAGGAAAATTTGAGCTACAAGTTTATACCGATGCTGATTGAGATGGAAACATAGATGATAGAAATAGCACAACAAGAGGAGCATTCTTTATGGGTGACAAACTTGTCACATGGATAAGTAAAAAGCAAGGATGCATATCACAATCAACTGCACAAGAAGAATATGTGGTTGTTGTTGCAAATTGCTCTAACATTGCATGGATCAAGCAATTGTTGAAAGGTATGAATGAAGAAATTCTTGACCCAATAATTATCTATTGTGATAATACAACTGCTATAAACATCTCAAAGAACCTTGTGATGCATGCTAAAACAAAGCACATAGCTATTAAGTATCATTACTTAAGGGAAAAAGTACAAGAGAAAGAGGTGATACTAGAATATGTACAATCCAAAGAACAACTAGCAGACATATTCACAAAGCCATTGCCAAAAGATACATTTGAGTACCTAAGGAATAGACTAGGGTTTGTCCCTTGTCTACTGGTCACTAAGCTGACTAGAAGGTTGCACCAGCCTACACATTATCAGAAGATCAATCATGTTGATGCAAGCTAAGATATGGACTAAAATGGCATATCAGTACAAGAAGGTACTTATCTGAACCACACACCAGAGATATTGTTGACTACCATAGAGATGTATTGCTAATGGAGAGAAGAATTCATTAATATATTTTTGTTTGGCATTACTGTCAAAGGGAGAGAAGTAATAAATGAAATATCTATCATGATCATACAAAGGGAGAGATATTAAATGAAATATCCAACGATAAGGGAGAAAAGAGAAATATCTATCAAGGAGAAGAACATCAGTCAAAGGGAGAGAAAAGATGATGATGAAGAGAAAGATTCAATGAAGTAACCATCCATTAAAGGGAGATAATTGAAGAAAGTTCACACTGCATATCTATCCAGAAAAGGGAGAAGAGCTTCTACAATAAAGGGAGAGACAAAAGTAGAAGACAGAATTGCTACACCTATCCATTAAAGGGAATGAAGAAAGGAAAATCACTCTGCAAGAATCAAATCTAAGCTAGAAGAGCTAACCGAGAGTCAGATATTTCAATTGGTTATAGAATGTAATAAGTTTGGTATGATATGGCATATTTCATATTATGTTGCCATCAATTCTATAGGGATATATTGATGAACTATAACTGATTAAACATTTGAACATGATAAGTTGATGATCACCTAGCTGCAAAAGTGAATGCAAGACATTAAATCAATTAATGTATTTTATTGTCACTGATGTCAACTTGATATGTTTTGATTGATCATACATATATTGTCATACAATTAAAAGAGTTTAAGGGACAAAGTTTATGTTACTGATAAAACATAAAAAGACATTGTATACTGAGTGACAATAAACACCGATAGACAGTGCACACCAACGGATAGTATAAACTGAGCAAGTGTCACCGAGCAGTTCATAGTGTATACTGAGCACCAAAGTAACTAAGCATAACTAAAGTTGTTACTGAGGACAACTGGAGTCAATGATTGAGCTAACTAAAGTTGATCACCGATCAGAACTGAAGATAAAGAATGACAAAAAAACTTAGCTAGAAGGAGCTATATTTAGAGTTAACTGATTGATTGTTTAATTTTCATCGATCAGATAAGCTAAAGATAAGAAGGAGATTTAAAGCTAGTTTTATTCACAGTTAACAAGGAGAGATTTGTGGAATAAAACTAAAGTAGAGCTTTACGGAATAAAGCAAAGCATGGCAAGATTTGCAGGTCAAGAAGTGATCTACAATGAAAACAAGAAGATTGAATGGTGAAATCATGTCTATATAAAGAGACAAGTAATTCATCATGAAAAAAAGGAATGTTGAATATAATTCTGGTGAAGATAGAAGTCTTCATGCAGATCTGATCATATAGGATGAAGAACAGAGCCAAGAATTCTATAGATACCAAGCAAAAGAAGAAAGAGCATTCACCGAGTAGAAAGAAGAAAGAAGAGGAGAAAAGGAATTGAAGAGAACATTTATCTGAGAGGTATTTTGTGGACTAACAATAGATCTGAGAATCTTCAAGATTAAAGTTGTATTATTGAACGTATCATTTACTGTTTCAGTTTAACCATTGATTCATAAAATCTCTTAACTGAATGGGATTTAACAATCCTTATTGTATTGAGATACTCAAGAGTATCAAAAGGTTTTATTGTTGACATCATAGTGAATGCTAGGTCAAAAGACAAACTGTTAGGTTTGAATCCTCTAACAAGGTCGCACATAACAGTGTGTTTGTAACCTTTAACAGGGTTGGCTCTTCACCGAGCTCTCTTCAGAAGAGTGAAAATTTTGGGTTACCGGTCCCAAGTGGTTTTTCCCTTAATAGGGTTTCCACGTTAAAATCCATGTGTCAAATGTGTATTTCTTTCATTGCATTGATAGTTTACTTTACACATTACTAAAACTGGATTGGTCGGTAAACACTAAGTTTAACTGCTGCTACTTGGTAAAGGCTAGAAAAAGATAAACAATATTTCTTACCGAGCAATATATATTTTTTAGAATTACATAAGGCATACATATTGAGGGAATGGAAGATAACTGAGGATATTATATTTTTGATATAAGTTTTGGTTGGATCTTTTGGATTAATTTTTGACGCCACTGATTCACCCCCCCCTCCTCTCAGTTATTCTAACGGAAACAATGGAATGACATCAAAGGGATGCCTTCGAATTGGTTTTGTTTGTTTATTTCACACATTTCATTTTTCTATTCTATTGGTTAGGTTAGGTTAATTTTGATTAGGGATTTTTTGTGGTTGGATTTTTATTTCATGCATGTTTTACACTAGTTTTTGGATCTACATTTTTTGTGAACTCGATGTGAAACCCTCCAAATGATAGAATTGTGGGTTTTCTGTGTTTGTAGGAAGGCGAGGAGTGGTTGATTTATCTTCTACACAATTTTGCCTCTAGTTTTTGTGCAATTGGTTCTTAGAGTTGTACAATTGTAGCATCTTATCGTGCAATTGTCATGCAATTGCTTTAATTTTCCACACAATTATCTTTCTTTATACATATTTGTTACAAGATATCTATGTCTCTTTGTAGCATTTTGGTTTTTCTAATTTTTGTTTAATGTAGGGTTTCTATTTTGATAACGTGCACTAAATCATGGGTTTGTGTTAGTTAATTATTCAAATTAGATGATTAAAGGGTTTAAAATAAACTACAAATTGCACCTAGTCTAATTAGGAGGATGAATTAATCCCACAAATAAAATCTAGCCCTAAATAGGGGTTAAAATGAACATATGCAAACAACCCTATTCATTTTCAGTTCTATTTCAATAGCTATGCATTTGTTTTAGTAGTGAATGCAATTGACTTAGGTTTATGTGTATGTGTCTCTTATTTCTACATGATTATCTGATGGTGTTGCACAATTATTTATGTTGTTGCATAATTGTTTGGTAATTATTTATTTTTTATTTGGATTCATTAATCAACTTTTTGAATTTCTATTCTGCAAGAGTAGGTATATTTTGTATTACTAAGAAAATACACATAGCAATCAAGGGATGAAGACTATTATTTGAAACTATTGATGAGTTTGTTGCAAGACTCCAACATGGATTTGTGATTTCAAACATTTTTTTTTTACATTAGATCACATCTCCTTTATTAATGGGTAAATGAATAAATGTTCATCTATTTTGAATGGTGTTCTTGCACATTGCAGGGTGAACTGATTGTTGTGCTAAGTATCCTCTCCTCTTTCCTTTTTGGATCTTGTTTGTAAGAGAAAAGCGTAACAACACATGATTTTTCTTTTTCTAAGAGAGGCTTCCTTGCTTGACTTTCATCACCTCATTTTCTATCCTCAAGTGGTATTTATCTTTGAGTTGTTATATAAAAAGGGAAACAAGCGAAAGTGGGCCCAATTTATCGTATACATCTAGAGTGAAATCTAAACTAGGTAACTAGTGAAAGTTGGTCCTACAAGAGATGTTAGAGCTTCAAGTAGCTTTCTCTAAAATATATATGGGGTGGCGTTCCTCTAAGAATTACTATAAAAACATTATACTTAGAAGTCCAAATCCTATACTTGTTGGTTCACGAAGTGTGGATTGTACCCCATAGATATTCTCTAATATCTATGTAGCCCTCATTATGAGATAGTAATCCATAGATTACAAAGTTTTCAAACCTTTGGGGTAAGAGGAAAGGTTTGTTGGTGCTAGCCCCTGACTGAGTGCCACCCAATCTCTAGCTATTCACCTTGAATGGATATTTTACTATTGTGGGAGCTCTAACAAGTGGTATCCACTTTCTAGTCTAGGCTATTCTTTCTCACAATTGTTTTCAATGTGATGACCAGTAATTCAAACACAGGCTAATTTAGGCTCCCAAATCCTACTTTGGTTTTTCAAATTCAAATAGCCATTTTTTCTAATGTGTCTTATTTGAGTATTTCTCAATCAAAATTTAGAACAAATTTCCCAAACACAATTGTCATAGAAAAATTGATCAAAAATATTGGAGAATTTGAAACTCCATTTCAACATTGAATTTTAAAAACATAGGTGTCACCTTAGGTCACACTTTACATTATCATTTAGCTATTATTTTCTTAATTCCTAGATTCCTCATTACCTTCATTTTCATTGTCTCAAACCTAGGATTTTTCATAGTCAAGACTCAAATATTCACATTAAGTCATTTCAATCCCCTAGAGTAAGTCTTAGGCTTGCATTATAGAATTCAAATTTTAAAAATTCCAAGATCAAATCTTAGATCAATACTAGGTTAATGTGAGGAGATCTAGACCTTTTTAAACTTTTTCTTTCATCACCATCAAAAATTCAAAACCCTAGCTCATTAATCTAGTGAAAAGCACAACTTTATCAATTTACATCATTTGTCCTTTTGATCCTTTAAGATCTTGACTTCTTTTTAGTCTCTTAGGGTTACATCCATGGATTTGCATTCCAAAGGTTTTCAAAATTCCAAAACTAAAAAATATAGGGTTGCATTATCATCATTAGTTGCATTTGTCATATCTCAAAACTTCAAAACATAGAAAATATAGTATAACTATAGTTGCATCCTCAAATTCATCGAAAACTAAAGTTCCAAGAAAAACTCAACAAAAAAAAGGTTTTAGCCCAATCTCATCACCAAACATCCTTAATTTTAGTTCCAAACAAACATGATAGATTGACATTTATATCATATGGAAGGTGAGCCTCCAATTGAAAGAAAATCATGTAGACCTTATGGCAAGACATATTATCAATTAGTGCCAAAACACTTAGTCATTCATATGGTTACAGTGTTAACCGAGCCAGAAGCTTGAAGTATTAACTAAGCTAAGTAGTTGCAGTGTCAACCGAACAATTAGTTCCAAGCAGTGTCTGTCGAGTCACCAGTGGTAATCGAGTTGCATGCCATCTACGAGATAAATGTGGACCGAACACCCAGTATCAACTGAGTGCCAGAGTTGCCAAGTTCACTGTGTCGCTCGAGTCTTAGTATATCACCTGAGTGGATTACTGGACCCGAGTATCAACATTGATCCAACTTGGTGAATATTATTTAAAACTATTTGATATGATTGTAGCCGACTTATAGAGGTAATTTATTTGGATATGTATATATGTGAGACACTTTGTTTATCCAAATATATCAATATATACAACAACATTGAATACATGTATGGATGTAAATATGAAGAGGCCGATTGATTAGAAGGCCACACCAATATAAAGGAACAACATAAACTCATCTATCACATTCAGGTGATCAATACTACATCAAAGGATCTTATTAAGAAAATCAGAGTTGCATAGCAGATCATTTAGTGATTCATCCTAACAGGTGTATCAGTCAAATCTTTTAATATGGTGGACCTAACAGTCCTTCACAAATATCCTAGCAGAGTGCATACTTAACTATATTGTATAAATCCTTTCACAAGGTGAACCTCATAGTCCTTATTGCTCCTAGCAGGGCATACCATTAGAAGTGGTCAATTGTAAGCCTTAATAGGCCAACTTTATTGCTATAGTTCTAAAGCTTGTGGGTATCATCCACACCCTAGTTTTACTTTCTATTTGGAAGGTTTCTGGGTAACCAAATCTTGTGTTATGAATGTTTATTGCTTTTCTGTTCCATGCATGCAATTAGATTAGACTATATAATAAAGGATAAAAGTAAAGAAGTTTGACTGGTTCCTAATTCACCCCCCCTCTCAGTTACCTAGCCTACAATATATTTCCAACAAAGGGTATCAGAGCGAAGGTTCTCTTACTAGAAGTATAACTGCTTGAGAAAAGATCAAAGGTAATGGAAATATACAAACTGGTGAAAGCCATTGAAAATGAAAAGATAGATCTACAAGTGGCCATGAATCAAATCAGAAAACTTAGGGAACAACTCTCTTAGAGCATCTGGGCATCTAAAAACAATCTGTGTAAGTTCAGTTCACTCTTGGTTTTCTTATTCTTTTATGTTCAAAACTTTTTCCCTTCAAAAGGCACATTTGTATGGAAGAAGGATAGGCCTATAGTTTATCAGATCAATGAGTTTATGGTAGAATTGGGAGATAATTTTTAAAGCATCATGGATGCTTAATTTGAAATTTTCAAAGAGAAAATGCAAAATAGATTCAGAATTCCCAAACAATTGGTAGAAGACTATAAGGAAGATATATGCTTCCTAGTTGACTGTGACAGAGTGCACATCCAAGTAGTCAAACCCAGGGTTGCATGGGCGAAACCTCTTAAATATGAAGTTAATATTGGTGATACTAGAGATATTATTGAGGCTCTTATCAGTGAGCTTGTTAATCCTAAAGAAGCATATTTTGGTACTTATGAAGAAGATAAGGGAAGAATAACATTGGAAATTGAGATTCCCAAAATCTTAAAGAGAGGAAGAAAAAGAATCGAGAAGTTTGGAAAGAAATATGGCAAGTCATCAGACTCTCCTCTTATGATCACTGAAGGCAAAGGGGATGACGTAAAGGAAGAAGAAGGAGAACCTAAGGAAGAAGAGGAAGAGGTAGAAGAAGAGCCTCCTAAGAAGAAGAGGGCAGTCCCCAAGAAAACACCAAAGGTCTCTACCCCTGCCTTCACTGCAAACAATCCCAGGAAATCTAGAAGAAAAATGAAGTTGTAAAAATAAGATGATGATGAGGAAGAAACAATTATATTCAAGAAGCCACCATTTACCTTTGAGAAAAAGGTTGAACAATTTAAGGAAGGTAGTGGTATGTCAAGTCTTAGATCACTTAGGTATGCTTCCAGAACCAAGGATGAGAAAAAGTTGATTGAGGATGCATTAGTACAGAAGATGGAAAAATGAAAGTATGATCCATCTAAATTGAAAAGCCAAATGACTGAAGACCTTCTTAAGGCAATCACCATTCACTGGAACAATGAAATCTAGACTGAAAGGGACACCAGAAAACAAACCTTGAAGCAAGTCATGCCTACATTGATTGATAAGGAGGTAAAAGATGCTATGTATAAGTATGGGAGTATACATACTCCAAGGTTTAGAACTTTTCAAAATTTGGGAAAGAAAATAGAGGATGTTGTACAGACCGCAACTAGGTTGTGGAAGTCCATTTTTGATAAAAAGGGAGGAAAGGAAGATGATATGACAGAGGAACCGAGTACAGACCATTTTGTACAGGTTAAAGATGAAGAACTACCTGAGGTACAAACCATTGAGGAATCTGATGCAGAGTAGATAGCAGTGGAAGTGATGGCATCCCTGCCCTAATTTCCTATTCTCATTGTCTTATCTCTGAGCAAGGAAAAGACCATAGAGTATACACCAAGTCTAGTAGGAACCAAGCATTAGGCTCTACCTACTATTGGTCCAATCTAGACCAAGTCACAGTAGGGCACTATGAATATTTCAACAATTGGTACAATGACAGTTAACAACCTACTTCAAGTGAACACTGAGGATAAGGATGATGATGGAAAAGGTAAGGAAATCATTCCTTCAACTAATCCCAAGGTCAAGGGTAAATAAAAGGAAATAATTACTGATGAAGTTGACCTTGAGGAAGACATTGTGATTCCTAATTGGGATCTTTCTAGCCTGACAGCTGAGAAGATGGACATCCTTAGGGAGCTATGGGAGAAAAGAGAAAAACAACAGAAGCTCCAAGATGAGAAGAAAAGGAATAGAGTACTAGAGGAAATAAAATATATATTATTAGATGCACTAGAGATTGTGGTCAATGAGAAAGAATCTATAATGGACCAAATTTTTGACATAGTTCACAAGTTTAACAAAGATCTAAGTGGTCAGGAGAAATTGGTGCAGAAGGAAAAGAGACAATTTGAGAATAAGGTTATAGAGAATGTTGCAGGTAAGATTATAATAGATCAAGTGAAGCTATCCACTATTATCAACTCTCTAGAAACCACTGTGAATAATTTTGTAGTATTATTTGTAAAGTTGAGTAACACACTCAATTTTACCATGGAAATAAAGAACAAGCTGACAAAGATTGACAATTATTTGAAGGCAAGTGCAAGCCAGTTGGCACTTGATCCTAGTTCAAGTTCAACACATTTTTTTAAGATCAGGTATCTGATTGATCTGTAGGAAGAGCTACTGAGGGAAGAAGGAAGAATAAGGGAATACCTATCAGCAATTCAAAGCCAACTTATTCCTCATATGGATGTCATGCAAAAACATATTGCTCACGCAAAGACACTCATCCATGATAACAATTTTTTCAGTTGCTAAGCTTATGATGAAGTTGTTTGTGAAAATTCAGATTGAGTTGCACATCTTGAAGGTGTTGCAAGACGATTGGGACAAGGCTTTGTCTCAAATTTTGAAGGTACATTGTGATTTCCTATCAAATTTTGGTATTACCTTGTAGATATGCATTTTTGGAATTTGTGTCAAAAACAAGGGGGAAAGATAGCATATATATATACAAAGGAAAATATAGAGTATATCAGAGGGTATATATATGAGGAAATACATGTACAAAGAAGAGGAAGACATATATATAGAAGAGTTACAAAAATAGTTTTGAAAAATAAAAAAATAGAGTCAGTTGCAACCGAGTTGCAGAGTAGTAGTCAAAACTGAGCTAGAACCCAAGCACATGGTAAGGGGGAGGTTTGACTTATCAATTTGTTTGATCAGAGTTTTTGGTATGATAAGTTTTTTTATCACTAATGCCAAAGAGGGAGATTGTAGACCTTATGGAAAGACATATTGTCCATTAGTGCCAAAACACTTAGTCATTCATATGGTTACAGTATTAACCGAGCCAACAGCTTGAAGTGTTAACCGAGCTAAGAAGTTACAGTGTCAACCGAGCAGTTAGTTCCAAGAAGTGTCTACCGAGTCACCAGTATTAACCGAGTTGCATACCATCTCTGAGTGATCAATGTGGACCAAGCACCCAGTATCAACTGAGTGCCAGAGTTGCCAAGTTCACTGTGTCATCCGAGTGTTAGTATATCACTTGAGTGGATTACTGGACCTGAGTATCAGCACTGAGCCAGCTTGGTGAATATTGTTTGAAACTATTTGATATGATTGTAACTGACTTAAAGAGGTAATTAATTTGGATAGGTATATATGTGAGACACTTTTTTTATCCAAATATATCAATATATACAACAACATTGAATACATGTATGGATGCGAATATGAAGAGGCAGATTGATTAGAAGGCTAAAATAGTATAAAGGAACATTAGAGACTCATCTAACACATTCAAGTGATCAGTACTACATCAAAGGATCTTATTAAGAAAATTAGAGTTGCATAGCAGATCATTTACTAATTCATCCTAATAGGTGTATCGGTCAAATCCTTTAACAGGGTGGACCTAACAGTCCTTCACAAATATCCTAGTAGAGTGCATACTTAACTGTATTGTATAAATCCTTTCACAAGGTGGACCTAATAGTCCTTATTGCTCCTAACAGGGAAGACCGTCAGAAGTGGTCAATTGTAAGCCTTAACAGGCCAACTTTATTATTGCAGTTCTAAAGCTTGTGGGTATCATTCCCACCCAAGTTTTACTTTCTATTTGGAAGGTTTCTGGGTAACCAAATCTTGTGTCAAGTGTTATGAATGTTTATTTCTTTTCTGTTTCATGCATGCAATTAGATTAGAAAATCTAATAAAGGATAAAAGTAAATAAGTTTGATTGGTTCTCGATTCACCCCCCCTCTAAGTCACCTAGCCTACAATATATTTCCAACACATTACTCTAATATCAACCTTCCTACTCTCATGGGATCATGTCATCACATTCAACTTATCAATCACATCAATCTAACTTATACATGTCACAATTCCCAAATCAAACTTTGTTCAAACTAATCTCAAATCAAATCTCTTCAATCCAATCCCAGATCGAGCTTTGTTCAATCCAATATCCAATCAAACTCCCCTCAATCATATCTAAAATAACACAATCCAATCCTAGATAAAACTTCATTCAATCAAATTCTAAATCAAAACTTATTCAACCAGATCCTAACCCAAACCAATTCAATTAACTCTCAAATAAAACCCCCTTTAACTAAGTCCCAAATCAAACACCATTTGATCAAATCTCAAATCGACCCCCCTTCAGCTAATTCCCAAATCAATCCCCATTCAATCCAATCCATAATAAAGACCTATTCAAACAAAACCAACATCTCAACCTCAACTACATTCCTCAACAACAACAAAAACAACGATAATAACCATACACTTTTTCCATAATAACATAGAACTTAGACCCTCTAGTCATATATTAAAGTTACTTCCCAAATCTTAGATGATGAGGATGAACTCTCCTTAGAAGATGTTTCTTGAAAATAAATTTATGTGACATTGATAGATCCTAAGATAAAGAAAACCTAGGACTATTTGATACTTGAGGGACCTATAATGTATCTTAGCCTTGTTATATAAAAAATTGCATCAAGTGCTAAGTATCAATCCTTGCTGTGTGAATCTAAACTACAATGGATTTGCATGTACAATGAGTTCAAACAAATCTTATCTTGCAATAAGTTCACTACATTGTCTTTCCAAGCTTTTCCACAATATTAATATCAAACTCCTGTAGAAACAAGAGCCGCCTTACCAAATGACCACTGACAACTAGTTTATTCATGAGATATTTAATGGTTTCATAATTAGTATGAAAAAATATAGGATAAATAGATATGTAGTGACTAAATTTATTTATTGCATATACAACAACAAGTATCTCCTTCTCTATAACTATGTAATTCAACTCAGCCTCTTGTAGACTCTTTCTTATGTAATAGATAGCATACTTAAGGTTATTTTCTTTCTGTCCCAATATAGAATCTATAGAAAAATTAGATGCATCCATGTGTATATGGAATGGAATATTCTAATTAAGACCTCTTAGAACATGTGCTTGGTTAAGGGCTTCCTTTAATAACTCAAATGCTTGATGACAATCAAATGTTCAGTTAAAATCAGTGTCCTTTGTGAGAAAAAAACATACAATGGCACTGCTATCTTACTAAAATATTTGATAAAGCACCTATAGTACCCTACATGATCGACATCTCTTTTCCTTTAAGGTGATAGAAAATCCTAGATAATTAGCATCTAAGGAGGGTCCACCTTGATTCCTTGTGTTGATAGAAAGTGACCGAGAACCACACCCCCATCCATCATCATAAAAAAATTCTCATGACTAAGGGAGAGGTTGTCGTCTTTACACCTCTAAAATAATGTTTCCAAATCATCTAATTCTTCTTGACTAAAATTACCGTAAGTTGTGAAATCGTCCATATATTTTTTTATTATTTCATGTGCATAATCAAAGAAAATACTGAGAACTACTCTTTAAAATGTGGTCGATGCATTGCATAGACCAAATAGTATAATTGAATAGACATAAGTACCCCATGGGAAGGTAAAGGTGGTTTTATCTCAATCCTTAGGAGCTATTTTAATTTGGTTATAGCCACTAAAACCTAAAAGAAAAGTACCTCTTTCCAAAGAGTGAATCTAGCACTTGATCTTGTGTGCATAAATGTTGACACACTTCTATGAATCATTCCATCCAAGGTTGCTCAAGAATGAGGCCTCAAATATCGATCCATAGATCTCTAGTCATGGAGTGCAAAGGTGTGAAATGGAGGCCCTCAGATTGACCTAGTTAGTGCCTATGCAAGTACACCATGAAACGAGAGATTCAAATGCATGAAAAATGAAATCTACTCTATATGATAACAATGCATGAAAGGAAATTAATCTATATGATAACAATGCATGGATAATCTAGGAAAGGAAATATGCAAATCTAATCTATGAAAATAAACATGAATCTAATCTACATGAGGAGCCATGGATGCAAGAAGAAGAAGACAAGAAGAGAGAAGTTGCAATATCCAAGCTTGAGTGCTCAAATCCTCCTCCAAAATTGCTCTC
>MU224513.1:530309-547982 GCA_018584345.1 Thuja plicata
TTATCCAAGCAAGTCCAAGCAATCCTCACGAACTCTCCAACAAGCAAGACAAACAAACAAGCAAACAAGATATGCAATGTATATTCAACTTATGTAAACCCTAGGGTTAGATCTGAAAATCAATTGTTAGGAGAAATAATAACTAAAAAATAATCCAAATGACAACTCACATCATGCATTGAACCTTGTGAAAAATAAGTGCAAGCTAATCATTAAATGCCCTTTTTTTAATTTTGATTTTTGACCTAGTCAAGAAGATCTAATTTTTTTGCTATGAATTCGGATCCCAAACCCTAAATATAGAAAAGAGACCCCTATTAAAAAATAGAGAGATTTCCAAAAATGTCAGGGTTTTAAAAAGATCTTTTCATTTGTGCCCTAGGGAGCCATTTTACCAAAATAGACCAGTTTTCATAAATCGACCAAATGAGCTATAATATTGCATCCAAATTTAAAAATCAAAGAATGGACCCCTTGTATAATTTAAAGAAATTTCTAAAAATATAAAAATTTCTAACAAATTCACTGATTTGCATCAAAAATTAAGGTTTTATGAAAAATAAAGAAAAAATTATAAAAAATTCAAAATACCTTGAAAAATTCTAAATTTTTTATTGGAGCTTCTCTGATATCTCACCAACTTGCAAAAATAATTTTAGATTGAAAATCCAATCCGTTTGGGAGATATGATAAAATCTTTGAAAATCTAGGGTTTTCATCTCCAAGCAAATCTGCACAAGGGTTAGGCTTGAAAAACTTTAATAAAATAACCATCTAAAGATTAGAAAATCTGAGATCTAAATAAAATGGAAGAAAATCAGGAGCATCATGCCCCACGGTGGGCGCCAAAAATGTGTGCATAAATGTTGACACACTTCTATGAATCATTCCATCCAAGGTTGCTCAAGAATGAGGCCTCAAATATCGATCCATAGCTCTCTAGTCATGGAGTGCAAAGGTGTGAAATGGAGGCCCTCAGATTGACCTAGTTAGTGCCTATACAAGTACACCATGAAACAAGATATTCAAATGCATGAAAAATGAAATCTACTCTATATGATAACAATGCATGAAAGGAAATTAATCTATATGATAACAATGCATGGCTAATCTAGGAAAGGAAATATGCAAATCTAATCTATGAAAATAAACATGAATCTAATCTACAAGAGGAACCATGGATGAAAGAAGAAGAAGAAAAGAAGAGAGAAGTTGCAATATCCAAGCTTGAGTGCTCAAATCCTCCTCCAAAATTGCTCTCCAAACCTGCAGCATAATAATACTATGAAAAAGATGTATGATTGATGATTGATTGATGATTATCAAATGAGAAGGAGAGGTTTCCTTATATAGGAGAGTGAACGGTTGAGATTAAGAGGCAAAAAGAATTGATCAATAGTTGAGATTAAGAGGCAAAAAACCCACCACTTAGGAAGATGTGATGAAAAAAGGATTTTTATTTAATTTTTCATTTAATTTATTTCCTTTTTCATCAAATAAAGTGCTTTAAGTGGGGATTTTTATTTATTTAATTAAAAAAAGGGTTTTCTTTCAATTACATAAATTAGAAGAATTTTATTTAATTAAATGGGGGAAATTGAATTTAATTAAATAAGAGGAAATTTATTTAATTAAAAGGGAGATTAATTATATTAATTAAATGAGAGGAATTTTATTTAATTAAAAGGGAGATTAAATCTTTTAATTAAATAAAAATGATCAAACCTTAGGAAATATTGAAATAATTGAATAATTGAATTAATTACAATTTGATCAAGCAAATTGATTTGAATTGAAAATGTTCCAAAGCATTGATTCAGAAATTTGATAAATTAATAAAATGATAAAATGGGGCCCAAAGTCTAGGCGACCATTTTAGGGTGCATACAGATCTATGAACAACAATGACAAGTGGTCCTTTATGGTGGTAGTGTTCAACTCCCTATAATCCACACAAACTCACCACTTTCCTCCCTTATTTGGAACAATTACTAGCGGTAAAACCTATTCACAATATGAAATAAGATAGATGAATCCAACATGTAGTAGATTTTGTAACTCTATCTTCACAATATTTATTAAAGTTAGGTTCATTCTTATTCGAGGTTGTCTCACTAGTCTACATCCTTCATTGATATAAATTATATGCATGCACAAGATAGGATCAATGCCCCTATTGTCACCATATTCCTAGGAAAAAGCTTCAGCTTTTGTTGCTGCAACATTCTTAGAAAGTCTTCCCGTTGAGTTTGCATTAGTTCAAAACTAATATAAAATATCTTTCTTGGTCTTACTTCAATTGGTATGGAAGCTTCAATGATATAGAAAACATCTAAATAGTGAAATTAAGGCTATAGTTTGTATGTAATAATTCATATATAATTGATGATGTGGAGGCATCATCATGCATGGGAAAGTAGTTTATACGACGGGCATATGAGGCAATTAAGGAATTCTTCCTCTTCTAGATCTATCCCATAAGAAATCTAAATGATATGTCCTAAGACGTCATCCTCATCTTGGCAGTTAATCATAGGGATTCAATCAATCACCATCAAAGTTTTTAGAGAAGATTGTTCCCCATTTTCTAATGTAGGCCAAATGTAGTATTCATCTTCAACATATGGATGAGCAGATGGGTAAAGGATCATCTTTTTGGTTCTTTTTTATTTTGAAATTGTCATGTTACTAGAACAACAACTAATAGATATATCAATTATAGCTAACCAAAGGGAATCAAAGAATGAGGGGATACCCACCCAAGGTGGCCTTAGGCTAGAGGACTATAAAATCCACAGGACATTCTCACAAGTCTATAGTAATGACTAAATCCTCTATAACTCCTTCAGGCTTTACAGTAGATCGGTCAACCAACTGTAACATTGTAGGAGTAGGTCTAATATTAGCCAATTTGAGGATATTCATTGTTTCCTTGGTCATAACAATAATAACTGACCCTAGGTCAATGAGGTTATTCTCAATAAGAGTACTATTTATATGAACAAACACAACATGGATTCAAGGTTCAGAATACTTAGGAGTTCAACTAGTGTACCTAACATGATATCAACTAATTGTCCTATGACATTAACAATTTTTGGATCTCACCTTTTCTTTCTTGAATTCTTAAGACACAAATCTCTAATGGCATTAGTATAGATAGGAACATATTTTATTCCTTGAATAAGAGGAATTTTGATAGAGCTATCCTTAATTTGTCACATCAAACCAAATGTTGGCTTAGGGTGATACTTTTCAGTAGCCAATTTTGCAGGATATGGAGGCTTATTGGCTAAATATTCTTGTTTAGAAACTAGTTGAGGTTGCTCTAGGTGAGTGACGTCATTAACTAGTTCATTATCATTTACTTCATTTATCTATGGGGCATTTAAACAAGAAAGAGTCTGCCTTGAATGGAGATGGACGTCACTAATTTCAATTGTATAGGTTGGACATTGAGTGGCATCGTTAGTATAAGATTGTTAAATATGATTATTGTTAGGATTGGGTGCACGTTGAGTAGGAAATTGAGGAGCTCTTGGATGTGAGGCAACAACAAGGTTTGGATATGGTATAATGGCTTACTATTGTGGAGGAGGGTTAGGCATTAAAGAAGGTGGTTGGTTTAAGTTATGTTGTTGATGTGGGTATAATGGTGGGGTAGCTTGAGGTCATTGTTGATTACCCCTCCATGGTCGAGACCATGGATTTTGAGCCCCTTTCCACTTAATATAATTGGGTGTATGGTAAGGAGATGACTGAGACCACCCCCCTTGTTTTTGTTCTCATTTATCATTCACATTACCCTTCCATGGTTGGTTTAAATTTCCCCATGGTTGATTATTCCAACCTGAAGTGTTTGGATTGAACCTCAAAGATGTATTACCATAAGATGATGGATTAGGAGGCATACCTTGATATGGATTCCATGGATTGCATTGAGAAATATAAAATATTTAACCATCATCATCTTCTACTACACGGACCTTCATCTTTAAATGTTTTTCTTGCGGTATTGCTGCAAGCTTCTTACATTGAGAGGAGGCTTTCTTTTTCCTATAATGTGGTTGTATTCAGTGAGTGCATGGTCTTCTTGCTCCTACTTCTTAATATGTAGAGTATCCAACTGTTTGGCCATATGAATTATAATATCCTCCTTCATATTTGAGATAAAATTACTAATCTCTATACGTGATACACCTTTGGAAAAATTTGAAGTGGGCAGAAGTCAACTACTCCTATTTTTATTCAACATCGACATTGAGAAATTTTGAACTAGCTTGCAAATATATTCAAAGGTTGACTATGTTATGTCACCTCCTCCCATCAAATTTAATGCATCAATACAATTATCATTGACTCCTCTCAAGAAGACAAGCTTGAGAGACTCGGGGGAAAGTCAGTTTTGTGGAGATTTCCTCAAGGTGAACTGAAATCTTTCTATATAATCCTCCAAAGGTTAATCTTATTTCTTAGTAATCTTGAAGATGTCCTCCTTCTTCGAGTCTCCCCCTCTGCAATAATCTTGATACTTTTGCAAGAAATCTTCTTTCATTGTTGCCCAACTATCGATAGCATTTTTTCCAAGCCCCATGAACCACCTTAAAGAATCATCCTTCAAAGTGGGTGGAAAGAGATTCAGACTATGTGCATCTTTTGTATAATCATAGCTTCAGCAGAGAACATCAAATTCAAACAAAAGGGTATTAGGATCTTATACCACTAATCCATAAAAATTAAGCAAAGCAAATGGAGGTATATTCTTCATAGCAGTAACTCGCTCTTGGTATGATATGAGAAACTCAGAAGTGAAAAGGTCAGTAGAATTCTCAACCTTCATCAACCATGTTTTCTTCTTGATGAGGTCATCATAAATGCTCTTCTTCCTCAGGGTCCCTAAAAGGGTCTTCTTGGTTTTCCACGGTGTCTCTCCTTTCTAGCTCCTTGATCAGATTGGAGGCATCTTCCTGATCAGTGCCTATGACCAGTGTATCTTGTGTTGAAATTGAAGGAAGAAAACTTCCTAGTGTGTCTCTTCTCCATTGCATGTCATATGTATTCGAGTGTTTAACTGTCTTCCTGAACTTGTTAGTAGAATGTATTTAACTAAAAATTATACAAACTAAAGTCTAAATACTAAAAAGATAAAAATTAAGCTATGAAAAAAATAAAAAAATAAACAACTACAGTAGAAATTCTATGCCTTGGTACCATCCCTAACAACAATGCGAAAAATGACTAGTTTCTATTAAGGATGATAAGTATGTGTAGACAACTCAATACACTATCTTAATGAAATAACTAATCTTTTATTAAGTAACCTTTCATCCTAACATAAGATCATTTAATTATTGACCAGGGATGTATTTCCTTGGATGGTACCTACACTATATGTACAACAAAGTCAACCTAGTATCTACCAAACATAGAACTGGAACAAAAAGTAATTACACTAAAAGCATCCTACACTAGTTCTGATTCACACAACCTTGGCTACATGTGAGGCAATATGGATGCATCTGAACACAATCAGTCTACACAATAATTTTAACCAAAAGCAACTACTGAATAAAAGACTATTGCAAAAGCCTTAGTCTTAAACTATACTATGTTAACCATACATTGAAATGATTGTCAATTACTAATTTAACTATGTGTTGTATCAAAGATGAGACTAACAAAAATGAACTATACTAATCAAACAATTGTGAAATTACGAATGAAATGCAATTAACTGAAACACAACTTAATCTAAGCTAACAAAGAGTTGTGTCACCTCAAGTGGCCCTTGCTTGAGGATCTGTAATCTCAGATCAACACAATGCTTCTTTTAACTAAGAATCGCCATCTACTTGTATTCATCATAATTGGAAGTACAATAATAGTAAATTGTAATACTAACTGAAATAAAATATATCACTATATTCTGTCATTGACTAACAATTGCTTATAAGAGCTCTTTGCATTTTATAAGAGAAATCTCAGAGAAACTAACAACAAAAGCTTTTAAAGCTCTATTATACTTGTCATTTCTTAGAAGAAATAGACTTATTCAACAACATAAAACTTATTAAAATAAAGCTAAAATCATGGAACATTGAATGTAATTTGATCATGCAGAAGGGGACATGCAGTTGTATACGTACAAGACTTTTTCTTCCAATTAAATAGTCACCGCCAATTGCTCAGTCTTAGCTCGAAGCGTGCATGAAAATAACGGGTTTTGGAGCGTTGTGCTTCATGAAAGCTCAAAAATTGCAGATTTACTATGTCTTCCCTTGTAGCAGTAATCAGTCCATTATCTAAAACTTTAAATTTTCACACTCTACGACTGCAAGTTATCTAAGACAAGAGAAGATATACAAACACATTGAATTATCCCAAAATATCACATAAATTAGAATCAATTACCATTTCACACAGAGTTATAACTATAGTATGTACCATTATATTATGCATATAATAACCATACTAAATCCACCAAATATATTTAAGTGTAGCCAAGTCTTAGGAAAGTTTTCTAAAGTATCATGAAACTAAACTCAAAATACCCCAAAAAGATACTAATTATAGACTCATCAATCATCATAATTTGAATGATTGGATATAAAATATTTGTTATAAGACCAAATGGGTCACCACAAAGATAAATAATTAAAAAATCTAATTGTGAATTTTTTAAACTTAATTTCAAAGCTAGGTACCAAATTAAGTTTGGATAGATGATTGTGTAATTATACATAAATATTGCTATAAATAATTATAAAAGATGATACAATAGTAATATTAAATATGATTTTCAATAATTTGTAGACACCTAAATTTGTCCATTTCTAACCACGGTTAATTTTATCTATTCTAAGCCATTAATTAAATAAATATTAATTAATTAGTTCCATAATTCACCTTTATCTCTATATCTTTCTCCATTAACCTTAACCTGTAAACTTGTTTACATGGATCACGATCTAAAATTGTTATCTTGTGATGACAAGTGTCTCTTTCATATACATCTAACTAAATCTTGAACCTAGACACTTCACAAAAGTCAAACTAACTTTTCATACAATTCATTCATTTTAAACTAAACTTTTTAATTCCAACTATTCACATAAGGATGGTGTCCTTATCCATCCTTAACTCTAATCCCTTATGTGACACTTGTCACATAACTACATCTTCGATCCCAATCCTAATCATCCTTCAATCCTAGTCGTCAATAATCAATCCGTCCTAGCCCTTGATTTTGTCTCTTGGAAATTCTATATATGAGAGGTCACTTATCCTATTTTCATATCTTCTTTTATCATAATATTATGCTTTCCAATTTTCCATCTAAAACTTCCATAGCCTTATGTTGCAAAAATTTGTTTCTAAACTTCCCTTACTATATCCTTTTCCATCTATGGTCTATCATCATGTTATTGGATTCATAAGCAATCATATTTTTACATCAAAGGAGAAAATTAAGTGGAGTTAGGGTGCACTCTATTTGAGCTCAATCTAAGGAGAAAGAGGGGTTATATGTGAAGGTATTGTGTGTGTGTTGCATTTAACTTATATTTTATTTACTTTCAATCTTTTCTTGTCTTTAGGTTTAATAAATTTACATTTCATAATATTTTTTCTAACATAAATTTGTTTTGAAAGTAAGTTGACTTCTGAAAAGAAATGATACTAGTCTTCACATGTTCATCAACAACCCAAATAGCTTAGAAAACATTATGATAAATTCCTTTGAACTGAAACATAATACCAATTTCTCAAGGTCCACTTCAAATTAAGAGATAAAAATAACTTGAACTACAATATCACCCAAATAGCCATAACTTCACATGTACAATACGTTTTAGAAACATCTTTCTAATAAAAACCACCCAAATAATTTTAAAATATAATATAAAATTATGATTTAACTTTTCACAATACAATTATGAAAATTTGACTATATCCTTAAACATAAAATTGAAAGCCAACAAAGATATTCTTTCAATACTACATAAAATTGAAAGCCAACAAAATAATATTTTCAATACTACATAAAATTAAAATTCTAACATTTCACAATAAAATTATAAAAAATTAACTGAATCCTTATATAGATGTAGAGGACATTCCAATATGGCGAACATCAATTATACTGCACTGACATCATTCTAGACTTCAGATTTGAGGTAAGTTTGTTCACAATGTTCAAATTTGCAATGATATTCTGGGTTAGACTTCTTAGGTTGCTTAGAATCCTTGAATTCATCCTTTATGTTGTTCACACGAACAACAATGGGGCTCTGCACATGATTATCAAGACTAACCCAAGTGAGTCTTCCAAAATTATAGACCCCATAGGAGTGCTTCAAAGGTTTTAGAGTTACTGAAAAAGAGACACTTCTTACATAAGGCGTGAAAACCAGAATATTGGGCTTCACAATCACTTCCACACCAGGTGGGTACGAGACCTCAGCCACATATACACAACTCTCATCTGGACCAACGTTGGTAACAGTCCTTTTAATTGTGCTAGTGGATTCCAAATTCGACACAGTAATGGAAGGATAATTAAGATCACTAACAGATCCTTTCTCAGGGCAGGTGATATTCAATTTAGCTGAAGAAACAATGGTCATAATCTGCTTTTCAGTGTAGCCAAGACTGCAGAGAAACACTACATAATCTGTTGGACCTGCATTGTATATCAATCCTGGATTCATAGCTTGTGTGGGATTTACATGCCCTGCACCAAAATCAAATGGGTTTGCTGGTTTTCCAGATCCTCCAGCTTTAATCAAGTCAAGAGATGTATCTCTAACATATGCTGCAGATAAAAGAATTTGGAAAATGATTATCAGGGTTAACTGATGTAGTATGTAATATGTTTTTTTTAGTTTTATACTTCAGTTAAATTATGTGCGAAACTTTTCATCATTAATATTTTAGATCATATTACATGATCCATCATCAGGATGAAATAAAATATCATAGATAAAAGATTTTTTATTCTTATGATAGATCACGTATTATAATAAACTTTGATGCCTTAATGTTGTGACCTTGACTTGTCGACTTCGAAATGGTATGCATTGCACTGAACAAAACTCAAAGGTGAAGCATTGGGAATGAAATATCTGCATAGTTCCAAGGATTTTCCTGATGGGGTATATGAGGACGGGTCTTCAGAACAAGAGCTTAAATTTGGGGACAGCCACAAAGTTGTGGTGAAGGGGTGTCTTACTACATGACACATATCATTACATACTAAATGCAACCTTTAACTTCAGAAGATTAGTGGGTAGTTTTTTTTAGGAAACAATTCTTAAGCACCCAAGTTCCTTTACAAAACAAACACAGGTTGTTTTTGGAGGGGACATGTCCCTGTGGAACATTAAATATTTGTGCTTATATAAAACTTAAACCTTTCAATGAATATAATAATAAAGTGAATGAATAACATAAGAATGTACCAGTGGTCATGATGGCAGATCTGATGGCTGCAGGACTCCATTTTGGATGAATTGACTTGAGAAGAGCAACAATTCCAGTGACATGAGGGCATGACATGGATGTTCCTGATAAAAAATTGTAGTCCACAGAACGTCTGTCCACCACTATTTGTGAAGGTGGAATCCCTGGAGGCCATGCTGCCAGAATGTTCACACCAGGAGCTGTTATATCAGGCTGCACAATTGCAAATTGTAGGCTGTAAATAAATTCCATGTTCATAACTCTTTATTTAGGCAAGATGTTTCACTTATTTTGTCAAACATGGTGAGAAAATATGATCTTAGTAATCATTTAAACATGCAATCTGTCACAAACCTTCAAAATGTCAGGAGATAGTGTGCTAGGCCCCCTTGAGGAGAAGTAGGCTACAACAGGCGCAGGTTCAAGTCCCACAACACTTCTACTTGGACTCATTTGAACAACAGGGGACCTGACCCCAATGTAAAATAAAATTATGTCTTATAAAACAGTAATCTTTGATTGCTAATGTTTGAGTAATATTGTATTTGTTTTTTGATTTTGATATTTCCAATTATTCACAATCCTTTTTAAGGACAAATCACTGTAAATGATTCAAAATATCAAAAATTAAAAAAAACCAAATATAGTATAATCTAAAAATTTACAATCAAATTCTATATACTATGAAAAAAAATTCCTTCAATTTTTTATGAAATAATTTCTATTCATATCTGAATTGGATTCAACTCACTGAGATGACTTGTAATATAAACGGATCTTTGCCCCTTGCACCATATCTACATACACCACAGGTATAAATAAGACACTTGGAACCACTTTGGTAGGCACTTCTGAGAATATTAATGCAGATCCTCCTGCTAGGTACACTCTTATTGCAGCAACAAGGCTATTGTCACCCCCAGGTATGCCAAAGCATAGCACTATTTTTCTTGCAACCAAACTTGGTTTCAGAGATTCACATGTTCTGTACATACATGATGCCCAAAATGTTACGAGTAAATTGTATAACAAACACAAGAATGAACTTTGTTTTTAATGTTCAGATTTACGTACCCTCCATCTACCAGTGGTATGAATGTGTCGTTTGGACGTTGAGTGTTTAGTCCCTCTCCCTTTCAACACAAATAAAAGATCCAGAAGATCAGATTTTTTGAGTTGTGGTATAGGCTGGATCAAGGGCATACATTTTATTCATATAAATCTGTGATGTCTTGGTTAGAAGATTTTTTCACTGGTAATTAGGATATGATTTTATGCAGATTGGCTAATTGTATTTTTTTAATTTATATTTTAGTAATTTTATCAAAATTTTAAACTGAGTACAAAGTTTAATTTAGAACAGAGAGCTTGAATAATTTGGAATTTTCCTTTATAATAGTGAAATTGATGAAATTTTTGGAGTTTTCTTTAATAATGGTGAAGTTAGATAATTGGAAATCTTTTTTTATAATTGTGAAATTGTTGAATAATTTGGAATCTTTTATTAAAATGATGGAGTTGGTATAGTACAAGGATTGAAAATAAGTTGTGAAGAAATAGAAGGATTGGAGTTATGTAGTTTATAAGGGATAAGGCAAGGATCATGCTTGAGAATTTGGTGGAATGAATACTTCTCATTCTGACTTTTATCCAAAGAGACTCAACCTATGACTCTGTTCCCTTTTTAGACAGCTAAAATAAATCCTCCAACACATATATTTCCTATTTCTTCTTAAATTTTACATTCAATATTTTGTTTGTTAATAGGAATAGATTTATATATTTGTCATACATTTAACAATGAAAATTAAAATCTCATATGACCTTTAACTCCATAAATAGATTCAAAAATATTCCAACAACTTTAGTTATAAATAACCTAAGTTAAATAGTCATATGGGACTTTCTTATTACTAAGAAATTCTTTGATTTTTAATTAAGAAGGTAATAATATTGTAAAAACCTTTTTAATTGTGAAAGTTAACAATATAGAAACTAGAATCAATTTATTAGAATTTGTTTATAATCTATGTATAAAGATGGAATTAGTTTTCTACATTCTATGAATTCAGATAATTTGTTTTTATTAAACTATATATGATTCAAAATGTAATTGAAAAAACAAACACAATTTAACACATAAAAACCTAGCATTTTGTTCAACTATCTATTTATAATGGAGTAACAAGTCTGAAGAACTGAAGCAGTGGATACCTTTATAGTCATGTTATTACCAAGCCTTAAATATGTGGGAAAGCTACGATCCATAGTGCTAGCTGCTACAGAGATACTCCAAGGAGCTGTATTTGAAACAGAAGCAGGGTCAGGGCCAGCATTCCCTGCAGAAAATACCACAGAAATACCCTTCTCCATTGCATGGAAGGAGCCTATATTTGAGGTTGAGGCAAAATACTCAGGCAGGGGTGTTGTTGTGCCAAAGGACAAAGATATGACATCCACTCCATCACTGATGGCATCATGGAAAGCAGCAAGGATATCTGCCTCATAACACACACCCTCCACCCAACATGTCTTATATACTGCAATCCTTGCTCGAGAGGCACCTCCTCTAGCAATTCCTCTTCCCAAACCCAAAAAGCTTGCGTTTCTTACTTGACTTCCACCTGCTGTAGAAGCTGTGTGTGTTCCATGCCCATTGTGATCTCTAGCTGAACGATATTCTGGAACTTTTGTGGTATTTAGAAACCCATTGGCTGCTTCATAACCTTTGACATACCACCGTGCACCCACAAGCTTCCTATTGCAAGTGGACTTACTAAATTTTTCTCCTCCTTCACACACACCCTTCCAACCACTAGGAGGTGGAGGAAGTGTATCATCTTTGAAGCTTTGTGACTCTGGCCAAATGCCTACAAATAGAGTTTAATAGAATCATTCATATACATTGAATTTTCACCTATTTATACTTTGAAAACTTTTCCCACCATCAAACAAAACAAATAATTATGTACATCCTAGTTTTATGACATGGTTTAACAGTTTCTTATGAGATTCTTAACTGGGATGGTAGTGGTTTTGTGAACAGGTGCATCTTTTGGAAATAAATTGTCAGTTCAACTCGCTACAATTGGTATCAGAATGCAGATTTGTGGGTACATATTTTGCTAAAAATGCTACAATCGATATCAGAGAGTAGGTTCGTCAAATACCAAAAAAAATGGCCAACTCAACTCCTTACATGTTCTACTATACTCAACTCAACATTTACTTTAAGAAAATGAAAAGAATTGTGCAATTCTAACCTGTGTCAATAATAGCAATGACTATGTCTTCTCCTCCATGCTGTTCTTCTTGTATAGGAATCCTTGTTAGACCATCCAAAGGCAATCCCATGAAGTCCCAGCTGTGTGTTGTGTGTAGCTTCAGTACTCTACTCTTGAAGACAGATACAACACCTTTCATGGCTATCCAAAGAGGCACTTATTAGAAAGCTGTTTAGGAAGAAATTTCACAGATATAAGGGCCAAAGCACATCAGGATGAGTGAGTGGTTTCAATGGGTGGTAAACAGTTAATAAATAACTTCTAAACCTCTATTTGAGCATAATTCAAGTAAATAGAAAAATACTTGATATTCTATTGGCCTGGGCTGCATTCAGTTTTGCTGCAAATCCAGAGAAGCTTTTGTTGTAGCTGTAAATCAAGGACATTGCAGCAGCTTTGTGGCTGTTGGATCACATCATTAGTTATAATATTCACAATTCAAGCATTTGTACCCTGCACTTTTTATATTATAGTCTCGACTCTTAACAATAGTGCCATGTGAAGGAGAAAATTGTCACCTTCCAAGAACAGATGTTAGCATCTGATAATGAATTCCACTATTGAGAAGGGGCTGTTCCAATCTATTCCCTCCCATGTATACTATGTATACCTACATGAAAATATATCCACGTTAATATCACTAGGCACTTTACAAACAAATTTAGATGTTAGAGAGATTAGATTTTTTTAATTGTATTACTTTTGAATTTAATTGTGTAAAGTTTATTCATATCAATTGATTCTAAACATTGATACAAATAAACTATACATAGATAAATTCAGAGATAAAGTCATCTAAATATTTTTAAAGATTTGTAGACAGACAGACTTAAAAGTTTAGAGAAAAAGGGCTAATGTATAATTTACATGGACATCATCTCCATCTGCCTGAGCTGGCTGAATATGCTGTGCCCACATTAAAAGAATGAATATAAAAATTCTAATTCGTATGGAAATTTCCATGGTTGTATAAGATGTGAATAGAAGTGCTGAAGAAATGTAGCTTAAATAGGGTAGGGCTTTATAAAACTTTTACTTCCAACTTTGGTGTAGCTCATGATGACCCACAGAGAACAGAGATATGTTTCGTGCCCTTGAAGGCCGCTCATCTATTGTTTTGCCCACATTATATCCATAATTTAGCTCCTTTGCGTGTTAGGGAGAATTAGTAGTACTTTTCTCTTATTCTCGAGAGCGTTTCCATGTTCTATGTTATTTTCAGCCTTTCGTAGAATAACTTTAAACATAAGCAAACCATCGTATTATATTATTCGTGTCTCAATGACACTTCCCTTACGTTTCCGCTGGTGGAGAGGATTAGACGACAAGTGAAAGCTATCAGCTCTCGCAATCAACACAAAGAACACGATATTCAGTTGTTAGAGTTGGCTTTTCAAAATCTTTTTTTATAACAGCTTATTTGGTAAGTCTTTTATTTGTAATTAAGGTTTTAAAATCATATTATCAAATATGATGTCATACCAGCATGTTTTTTAGTCAAGGTGTCTAAAAGGTCCAAAAAAATGTGAAACCAATATTGTATAGTTACATCAAGTCATGTTTTTTTGGTGGGTTGATGTGGAGTATCATGATTTGTTACTTTTTAGATCTAAAGAATACATTTCATTCAATTATGAGTAGTTATTATCAAGAATAACAATTTTAAAATCAAAATTATTGGTACAATATTGTCAAAAATATTGAGCATTAAATCAACAAGTGCTATTACAAATAGTAGAACGTGCTCAACTATTGGGTCCTCTCCGGGTTCAAGACAAGACCATGAAGACGCACCCTAACTTCATGCTACTCAAAATTCTATGTGGAAATTTCAAATCACTCAAAATTCTTTACAACAACTTACTTGGCAAGTCCCCTACTTTTAACTTAGGTTTCAAGGCCACATCATCATGATTTTTGTCAAGGTGTTCGAAAAGGCCTAAAAAAGTTGAGACCACAAACAACTTGTGCACTAAGTCATGTTTTATTGGTGCGCTGATGTGATATCACATGATTTGTTGCTTTTTAGATCTAAGGAATACATTTTATTTAGTTACAATAGTCATCATCGACAATAACAACTTTACAACCACAACTATCGGTACAATATTATGAAAAGTATTGGACCTTAAATCAACAAGTGCTCTTGCAATAAGACAAGAATGTGGAATTCGATTGTTGAGTAAGTCTTTCAAAATCTTATGTAGAAATTTTTAATCAATTCAAATTTTTCTGCAATAGCTTACTTGGCGAGTCCTCACAAGTAGTAGACCACGCTAAACTATTGGGTCCTCTCTGCGTTCAAGACAAGACCATGAAGACACACCCTGACTTCATGCTACTCAAAATTCTGTGGAAATTTCAAATCACTAAAAATTCTTTACAACAACTTACTTGGCAAGTCCCCTACTTATAACTTAGGTTTCAAGACCACATCATCATGCTTTTTGTCAAGGTGTTCAAAAAGGCGTAAAAAAGGTGAGACCACAAACAACTTGTGCACTAAGTCATGTTTTATTGGTGCGTTGATGTGATATCACATGATTTGTTTCTATTTAGATCTAAGGAATACATTTTATTTAGTTACACTAATCATCATCGACAATAACAACTTTAAAATCACAACTATCGGTACAATATTATGAAAAGTATTGGACATTAAATCAACAAGTGCTCTTGCAATAAGACAAGAATGTGGAATTTGATTGTTGGGTAAGTCTTTCAAAATCTTATGTAGAAATTTTTAATCAATTCTAATTTTTCTGCAATAGCTTACTTGGTGAGTCCTCTACTTATAACTAAGGTTTTAAGGTCATATCATCAAATATGATGCCACATAAGCATGATTTCTGTCAAAGTGTCTAAAATGCCAAAAACAAGTGAGACCAATATTGTAAAAGTTACACAAGTCATGTTTTATTGGTGCGCTAATGTGGCATATCATGATTTGCTACATTTTAGATCTAAGAAATACATTTTATTCAATTATGGGTTGTCACTATCAACAATAACAACTTTAAAGTCAAAACTATTGGTTCAATATTTTCAAAAATATTGGACATTAAATCAACAAGTGCTATCACAACTATAAAAATGTGCTCATATGAAGACACACACTAATTTCATGCTTCTCAAAATCCTATTTGGAAATTAGAGCAACTGACTTGGTGTAAAATTCGCCCCTAATTAGCCACTACAATTTTTTTTTCCAGCTTAACATCAATTCTTAACTCAATCAACCAATCCTCTTTCATTCAATTTAAAACTAGTGACTTTAAAACTCCTACTTTCACTAAGGTGGTGACAGATCAATATCACACTATATAGTTACACTAGATAGTTGTTAGATTCCATAATTAGGGTCACCCCTAGACCTAGATCTAATCCCTGAGGGTTTACTCTTGATCACCCTGCCTACGTATCCTCTCGTGGGAAGTCAGTGGCTTCATAGTTCGCACTCAGAATGAGTTTACAATCTCCTCTTGATGAGATCTCTAATCTCTCTCTAAGCCATCACTTTTAATTAAGTGTAATCTATTAACTTAGTTCAACCACAATGAAAGATATACCTTGCCATCAGGTGTTGGTTCCATACCCATCATTACTAACCATTAGTTGTACAACCTTCACATGCACAGGGGTCATATCACAAATCACACATATGATTATTTTGAGCATACATCACATATACATAAAGGACTAGCTCATACATATTCTAGGTACACAAGATGGATAGCTTTACCTCACATCACATACACAGTGAGAAGATCCAACCTGCATCACAAAGACGATGGTGATAGGATCTTAATAACAAAGACAATAGTAACTACTTTATAAAAGCATCATGAATAATGTAGTGACTGAATCATACATGAATCATAAAGAAAATAGTTATTGGCTCATACAGACAATCATAGATAAAATGGTGACTGGCTCATGTACAATGGCTAACCATCCCCCATCCATAGCACAACCTAGAGAGAGAGAATGTCAGTGTATTGTTCACTACATCGTAGGTCCCATTCCTCGCCATGGTCTTTCGCACTAGCAGATACTTAGGAAGAGGACTTGGTGCATCCCATACTACACCCGGGTTCTATCCTCAACCTAATAGAGTAAAGTATACCATCCAAAAAGTGGGTAGAGGATTTGATGCATCCCATACTACACTGCGGGTTCGTCCTCAATCCCAAGGGTTTCCACAAGTAGTGAACCAACCTAGCCCGGTGGATTCCAACTTCAATCACCTATAGGCTGTTGGAAAGTGATGCATTTATGGAATGATATGATACACTTGAGGGTTGTCATTTGTGGCAACACATCTGGAATGATGATCACTTGAAGTCGTTTATAGTTTTGGATATACAGATAGCAAAATGACTAAGTACAATAATCATAAATATAGAGTATAGTGATACAGTTTTGGACAACGAAGATAGTATATGATGCATGGGGACATGCGAGCTTAGAGGAAGACATTTTGTAGTATGTATGGCCTTTTGGTAAGGTCTCTTAAGTTTTGGTGTTGATCGCAGTGAGTTACAGTGTTTTGAAGTCATGTGAAGGGGTGATCCCACAATAGTGAGTTACACTTTTTTGGAGGAAGGAATTCACCCCGAAAAGCGTGGAAGATGAAAAAATGCTTACTTACGATCGAAAGTACTAAACTACTTTCGATCAAAATTAAGTAAGTACTTTTTGTATGCACCCTAAAATGGTCGCCTAGACTTTGGGCCCCATTTCTCAATTTATCAAATCCTTGAATCAATATTTTCAAATATCAACAATATCAATTATATCAACTTCCTTGATCAAATCATAATCAATTCAATATTTCCTAAGGTTTGAGCCTTATTTAATTTAAAAGAGAAAAAAATAAAAATAAAAATATTATTTAATTAAGAGAACATGCTCTCTTTTAATTAATTAA
>MU224513.1:565209-607318 GCA_018584345.1 Thuja plicata
ATCCTTTTTCAAATCTCTAACATTATAAATGGATGCCTTAATTTTGGAAAAATTTAAAGGCTCCATCACACCCTTTATCTTTTACATGTTCCTTTAGTGATGCTTCATACCATGGTAAACTAAAATCTCCAACTCCTCTCTTCCTCAAAGTATATTCAATTTCTACTTTACAAGGGCTTCAAAATTTACCTCACTATCATACTATTAACACTTAATAACTGTTATTTCTGGTATGGTACTAAAAAATCTATTACATTGACCTTCTAACTGTCATTTACATGATATGTCATTGTCTTCTTTTACAATGAACGATATTATCATTATGATGAATTTGACTTGTGCCTTCTCTCTTTGAACTCAACCATTACTCCACCTTACTTATCACAGAATTCAAGACAAATCCTACATTAGCATTTAATAATGTTCCCTACCATGCTGGACTGACTAGTAGAATTGGATAAATCTCTTACATAATACTTGAAATATTCCATATCAAGTAATTTCTTCAAGATAGCTTAGCAGAAGTGTTGATGAGATATCCATTTCCTTTCTTAAATGATCAATTTGCAAAATATCTTGGAGAATATATGGCATTCACTGTCTCCCTTCGTATTTATCACACAAAATCTTCTTTAGACTATCTTCATGATATCTTCTGCAACAAGATGACCACACAGTCACTGTCATTAATCTCAAAAGTGCAGTCACAGATCCTTCTCTTGCAGACTCAATTCACTCCTTTGAGGAGTACAACCAACCTCTCATGGATTTCCTTGCTCACCTCCCTTCAAATGAAAAGTTATTATGTTTCATAGAGCCAGATTTTGGTGCTTTTGCCTAGTTCCTTTATCTTTGTTTTTTAATATCTTGTGGCTTGTTTTGGGGTTGTTTGAATTTTGAAGTAAGATGTTTTGTTTAACTGTAATTTCATTTGAATTGTTATTTAAATAGTATATTTTAAGTTTTGATTTGGTGAGGTGGTTCATCTTGAAACATACTAATAGGTAGGTTCTATTAGAGAGATTAGTAAGACTTCAAATGAACTACCTAAATGAGTCAAAACTTAGAGTCTACTGTTCAATCTTAGAATATGATGTTGAAACTTAAAATACATTTTTTAAGCTTACACTATTTTTTCTAAGATTGCTCTAGTAGTCCATTCTGTTCTATCCATCTTTTTCTAATAACTTGTATATCGATATAATAATGTATAACACTTTTTTTTTCAATGAAGATATCTGCGAGGTAAAATCCTTATATGTGTCGTTTCTCCAGCAGGGTCTTCCTATCAGTATGGTTTCAGATGAGCTATCAAAACCAAGTCAAAGCTTAGACTTAGAATGGGATGTTTAAGCTTACTTCAAGTATGATTATCTATTTTTGTAATGTTGTCTTGATAAGTTATGTGCATCTTTTTCTAATAATATATTGATATGATAATGTATAGCCTAATTTCCTTTTATCCTTTCCTAATGGAGAGATCTATGAGGCAAAATCTTTATATGCACCATTATGACTTCCATTCTCATGGGTTATCCTTAACCCATAGTAACTTTCATTCACATGTTTCTTTAATAATTGATATATTGATATCATATGATATGATATGCGAGGTAGGGTCTATCTATTAATACATTTTCTTTATAACTTATATATCAATATGATATGATATTATATGATTGTTTCAGATGAATCATCTGAATAGGTCAAAATTTCAATTATATTATTTAAATTTTCTCGATACGTGATACTCTGTTATTTTTCAATAGTGAGATCTATAAGATGAAATTCTTATAGAGATACTATTACAACTTAAGCTTTGATAGTTTTTAGTAATTATGTGTCATAGATAGTTCTTGTGGGGCACAATTTTGGGGGAGTAAGTTTGGCATATGCATCAGAAGTTTTCCCAGAAAAGATAGCAGTGGCAGTGTATGTGACCATTGTCATGATTCACAGTGGAGATCATCTTCAAGAGGAGTTCAAACTTGTAAGATCTTGATCTCTGTTTAATTGCTTTTTTTTGAAAAATATTAATCAATTTTTGTGTATTTTTGAAAGAGTCTAGTGTAGCTATACAGCTCCAACAGGATGAAGAAATTAAAAAGAAGCTTATATACAAGTTTGGAAGCATAAACAAATCATGTCTACTGTTTGACAAAATGTTTGAAAGATATCTTAGAGATTGTGTTTGGAGGTGTTGATGTTAACCACTTCCAGGGAAACCATACTTATGTGCCTGTTGCAAGAAAAGGGCATTGCCAGGTATGGTTTACAAATATGGGCGACTATACTCTTTTAGTAGACTATCTTCAGGATGTAAGTCATTCCACTTTTCTAATTTATTATTGTAATTTGTATAAGTTTGATATGGGAGACTTTCTTATTGATATACTACCACACTTGATATATGTAATGATGTGAATTTGAAATTGAGATGAGCAGTGAATAGGATTGACACTGTATGTAAAATCAAATTTTTTAGTTGCACTCATGTAGATGATTGTAACTTTTGCATTTATTTTATGCAATTTTTATGTCTTTGTAAAATTTATGTGTTCATCTCCATGGATTATCTTTGAATACTTAATAGTGTAGTTGGTTTGACGGTGCATGTTTAAGGAATAAATTTGCATGAAATTTGTTCTTTACCTCAATCTAGCTTACACCTGGCTCCTTTCTCACTCCCATGTCTTTCATCAGTTTTCTCACATCTGCAGCATGATCCCACCTCCCTGCTTCAGCATATATGTTTGACAGCAACACATAAGTTCTAGGGTCATTTGGTTTTATCTTCCAAATATAATCTGCAACATGCTTTCCTAGCCGAATATTACTATGGTCTCTACATGCACCGAGTAATGTGTGCCCAAACAACTAATAAAAATAGACAATAAAACAAAAAACCTCCAATTGCATCCTAATCACAAACCAGTAAATAATCAAAAATTTTGAAATCAGATATTTTCTAATTCTATCTTACCAGATCGGTGTATATGCTTTTTACCAACAATAATAAGCAATACGAACTGGCATGGGGCTCTTGATTTAGACTGGACCAAAAATTAACACATGACATATAATTATTTTCTCAGTGTTTGATGTGTATAACAAAAATTAACACCAGTGTAAATAATTCTTTTCTCAATGTTTGATGTGTATAACTTTTCCAAAATATGAGTAGTGAAGCCAGAAAAAATTCCCTAAATAGATCACTGAGTTCATTAATATGTAATGCAAAACCACACATTTTATGAAAAAAATAATCAGCTTAACCAAGAGCTATTTCATGTTAACCAAGTAAGAGGTTTCATGATATAATGCAATTTGGAAACAACAAAACTAGTTGTATGTTTCATAACATTTTAATAGCCCCGTTTTAAGAATAACCATGTGGAGCATTTTAGCCGTACGGTTCACAGTCCTACTCATGGACCCACTTTATGAGGGAAAAATTGTATCAGTTTCCCTCTAACAACTATCTCTTGAAGTTGGCCCAAAATAGAACTCCGAACTTAAGGGCTGAAAGCATCCTATAATAAGCCATCAAAATCTCAGTTTCAATTTTTTAATAAAATAATATCAATTGGTCTAGATCCTCACGACAATCCACCATTGCCAAGCACAAATATTTAATATATTATGCTCAATATCGATTCAACAAATAACTACATATATAAAAAAAGACTACATATATAAAAAAGGATTAAAAAAATTATATTAATAAGCTCTCCTTCCTTATCCAGATGTCCAGTACGTCCAAGCTTGAACAACACATCATTTACAGTAGATCAAGGTAAGCTAAAGTCTAAAGTTATAAGCAAATATAGCATTTGTAGCCCTGTCATAGATTAAAAACTTTGTAACTGTCGATGTCATATATTTTTTGTGCAGGGAAAACTTATCATTTCCGCATTTCCAATGTGGGTTTGGCAAGTTCCCTCAATTTTAGGATTCAGGGGCCTAAAATGAAGCTTGTGGAAGTAGAAGGTTCCCACATAGTTCAAAACACATATGAATCTCTAGATATTCATTTGGGTCAGTCCTACTCTATTTTGGTGACTGCAGATCAGCCTCCTGAGGGCTACTACATTGTTGTATCCACAAGATTTACATCCCCCACACTAACCTCCATTGGCTTTCTCAGTTACAGTAATTCACAAACCCCTCCTTCCGGACCTCTACCCTGGGGCCCAACTGATGAAGTTGATCGGTCCTTGAACCAGGCAAGATCCATCAGGTATGCAATGCTTATAAGCATCAAGTTCATCTTCTTAATCTTTTTTATCTCAAAACTTTCTTTCCTAGGGTAGTTAATATGAATACGGTTAGATTTTAGGTTAGTCTATTCTCATGTGTTGAAGTAGTATACATTTTATGAGATTTATGATTATTGTTATAACTCATGTGCAGATGGAACCTTACTGCAAGTGGCCCTTAGCCCAATCCACAGGGATCTTACCACTATGGAAACATAACTACCTCAAGAACCATCAAACTTACAAACTCTGTTCCTATGATCAATGGGAAGCAGAGATATGTCGTAAATAGTGTTTCATTCAACCCACCTTATACCCCTTTGAAGGTGGCTGATCACTTCAAACTACACGGTGTCTTCAGCTTGGATTCCATTTTAGATAATCCCACGGACAAAGGTGGTTACCTGGAGACATTTGTTATGGTGGCAGATTTTAGAGCCTTCGTTGAAATTGTGTTTCAACAATGAAGACACAATTCAATCATGGTATTTAGATAGCTATTCATTCTTTTTTGTTGGGTAAGAATAAATTTCAATATTAATTTAATCCGATCTTATTCAAAAAAGTATGTGGATCTGTCCCTTCCTTAGAGTGGAAGCAATGTAATGTAAGTGAAAATGAATCTGGCTTCAATGATAAGATTGCCCATTTATCTAATTTCATCAGCACGAACATAGATGTTTTGATGGATTGCCTTAAACGTAGTTGATTTTGGTCATGGAAATTGTAAAACAACTTGTAAATGTAGGTAAAACTAGATAAAATTATGTTATTTTGGGTTGTGTAAAACAATCTGCGATGACTTGTAATTGAGAATACGAAATTAGGAAGTAATCATTTCATCAATGGAAAGAACACTTTAGAAAATGTAGAAGAGTAAACATAATGCATTATTTTAATTTGTTTTCATAATTATGTGTTCAAATATTGCAAAAAAGACATCAATAGCTCAAGGATAAAGAGTGAGTGGGCAAGTGAGAGTGATCAAATGGAAGAAATTTAAATTTAACCATGCATGCATAATTTTCCATCCCCATAATGATTTCATAGTGTTCTCTCATCCTATCAAAGTATTAACAACCTTCTACCACTAGCCTGGAATGACTGCAAGCAGATAGAATAGAAAGAAAGGAAATGTCATCTGGTTTCATGCCAGACATTAGAATTTGAGAGAAGAGCATGACAACATCTTCACCTTTACTCTGCATCCCATAACTTGCATTCGATCAAATACTTTGCGAGCAAGTCTAATACTTAACTTGTATGATATTTTATATACATTGTTATCGGCGAAACCCTTGCACCCTGGTGGTGTAAATGCTAGTATATATTATTACATGATTTATTATTGTAAGCCCCCTCTGACTTAAGCATCTATAAAATGAAACTATAAATCTTATTACGATGTTCAAATAACCAACATGACTTGCAACTGCATACCTGAATTTTGCTTTCTTACCTGTGTATCATATTATGCTTGCCTCTCTATTTCTTGCACCTGTATATATGGCTACACAGCTATATGCATGATATAAAATTCATAGTTTATTACATACAAGATTGTAAGATAAGCTACATCAATAACTTAGCTAAATCAATCATAAGGTATTTAAAACTAGTTTCATAAAGAAATGCAAAATATGTAAAATATTGGTAAGGGGTGGCAAGATCAAGGGAAAACTCAAAAGTACAAGACCTAAGGGCTAAACCTAATGCCTTGGGGTCTCATCATAAATGTCCTTGCCTACGTAACTCGCAGGGACATTGTAGTTCAGGTTTAACTTTAAAACAGGTCTTTTAAAGGATGGTAGAAGTGGTTACGCAACCCCTTTCTAGGGTAGAGTCCCCGAACAGTGCCTTCATCGGCTACCACCCACTTAGGTGAACAAGGATGAGATCATAATTATATTCTACCTACAAATAAGTTATACGTAGACCTCCTCATAAGGTTACCTACCCAACGGTTTGTAACTATGATGGAGAACCAATTCTTGTAAGATATTAAGGTCAATCATAATCAGATTTACATAGGTCACATGATACATATGCTAAAGATTGTATAGTAGACAATAAACAATTAGAGCTACATACAACTAAATACAACATGACATGGTAGTAATGAATAACCCACCCTTGAAGAGAGAGATATGGTGCTTTTTCAATGTAGAAAGTGGAAGTTGTTATTGGACAATCTAGATCAATTGGGTCCACTACAACCTCATGAGATTGAGATTGTGTTAAGTCTATGATAAGGAACACACATGTGTCTATGGTAGGATAGATCATCTATGATCCCTTGGAAATGATTATCAAGTAGTAATGGTAGGATATCATATTTATGTTCTGAAGCTTCTTTATCCAAAGAATATCAATGTCATTTCTCTCTTCACTGAAATTGAGGGTGCACAAGATGCTTTGCATCGTTTGGGTATACCACTCAATTTCTATACCCAATGGATGCAAAGCAACCTTATGCACCCCTTATTTGATTGAAGATAAAGGACATTGATCCCCTTTTGATAAAGAGTATTCAAGAAAGATAGATGGTATCCTACCATTTCTACTTGATAAGCATTCCAAAGGGAGAAAGAGAAACCAATGATTAGTAGTCAACATTGAGAAGACCTAAAACAAAGTAACAATAATGAAAATAATGAATAAGTAATGCCAACATAATGAATAAGTGGGAAAAATACATTGATCCAATAACAACAAATATATTACAAAATTACATGATTTATTATTGTAAGCCCCCTCTGACTTACGCATCTAGAAAATGAAACTATAAAGCTTATTACGATGTTCAAATAACCAACATGACTTGCAACTGCATACCTAAATTTTTCTTTCTTTCCTGTGTATCATATTCTCCTTGCCTCTCTATTTCCTGTGCCTATATATATGGCTACACAACTAGATGCATGATATAAAATTCATAGTTTATTACATACAAGATTGTAAGATAAGCTACATCAATAACTTAGCTAAATCAATCATAAGCTATTTAAAACTAGTTTTGTAAAGAGAACTATGTAAAATATTGGTAAGGGGTGGAAAGATAAAGGAAGAACTCAAAATTACAATACCTAAGGGCCAAACCTAATGCCTTAGGGGCTCGTCGTAGATGGCCTTGCCTACATAACTCACAGAGACATCCTAGTTAAGGTTTAACTTTAAAACCAATCTTTTAAAGGATGGTAGAAGTGGTATCAAGCCTCTTTATCCAAAGGGTATCAATGGAATTTCTCTCTTCACTAGAATCGAGGGTGCAGAAGTTGCTATGCATCATTTGGGTATAACACTCCATCTCTATACCAAATCGATTCAGAGAAACCTTATGCACCCCTTAATAGATTGAAGATAGAGGACATTGATCCCCTTTTGATAAAGAGTCTTCAAGAAAGATATATGGTATCCTACCATTTCTACCTGAAAAGCATTACCAAGGGAAAAAGAGACCACAATTGTACCACTGAATTTCTACCCATCTGGACCTTCTAACACCATATAGAATGTGTTGTGTTTATAGAAGAGATAACTACCTACAACTATATTTAATAAGGCATTTAAAATTAGTTTTGTAAAGAGATGCAAACTATGTAAAATATTGGTAAGGGGTGCAAGATCAAGGAAGAACTCAAAAGTACAAGAACTAAGGGCCAGACCTAATGCCTCGGGGTTTATCATAGATCGCCTTGCCTATGTAACTCATAGAGACATCGTAGTTCATGTTTAACTTTAAAACCAGTCTTTTAAAGGATGGTAGAAGGGGTATCAATCCTCTTTATCCAAAGGGTATCAATGGAATTTATCTCTTCACTAGAATCGAGGGTGCAGAAGTTGCTCTGCATTGTTTGGGTATAGCACTCAATTTCTATACCAAATCAATGTAGAGAAACCTTCTACACCCCTTATTCGATTGAAGATAGAGGACATAGATCCCCTTTTGATAAAGAGTCTTCAAGAAAGATAGATGGTATCATAACGAAGTCATTAACAACAAAAAGCTCATGAGTTTATCAAAATATGTCCAACGTATCTACATGAAATTCTAAAAAAGTTTCAGAATATACAATAGCCCTCTATTATTCACATTTATGCATATGGTCCCAACAAAGTAGTGCACAAACTACACAAAGAAGGCATCGCAGAAACATGATTTCTTCTTTCGTCATTGAAGTAATCTCGGTGGCACTAACTGCCTCTCGAGCCTTGCACAAGTTGCACTCATTTCCTACATCAGGTATAGACATAGATGGGGTAGATGTAAATGCGGTTTCATCGACCCATTGAAAGTATTGACATCCACTATTTCCCTGCAATACCAAATCTACATCAGTTCTTCCTAAAATGATTACTTGTCACATTACTTTTAAACATAAAATATAATTCCATATCTAGACCTTTTTCCTATTTGGGCCCAGGATTACTTGTTGTGTGTGATGTCTTAAAAACACAAGGGCCAACACCACATTGACACATAGACACATTGACCAAAGCTATCGATGTTATATCGATAAATATTGTACTGTCATTCCAACATATCATTTTGTTTAGTTGATAATTTTGTTCATTCGTACTAATTATAATTGCAATAAAAAACAACATACTAATGTATACAACATCTCAAATCAAATTTTAAAATGACTATTATCAATATACAGTACAAAACCAAAAAGGAGACAACATTAAACATAAGAAATGTCAAACACTCAACTTTGTATTGCGAAAATTTGAAATACTCAATTTTTCTCTTTTGTCAATGGTGGCATAATCAAAAGCCAAATTTCATAATTCATGTTTTTTCTTGTTGCCTAGGTGAGAGAATTCAATGCTTCATATTTTTTTGGATTCATCTAGAACCCACTTTGGATATTTCTACAAAATCTATTTATTTTTTCGTGATTGGGGCAATTAGTGCTTTGTCATCAATCTCCATGAAAGATGGATAGATAGAGGATAGAAAAGGTTAGCTCTATACTCTCAAACTATCTATTGCATGTAGATGCTTGCACCATTTCTACAATCTAGCTAAATCAGTTATACTTTCATAATTCTTTGTGAGGGTAAGGAAATATTCAGAAATGGTGTGGTTGCAAGGAGAACTTTGATAGATTTGAGAAGTAAATGTTAATATAACTTTACATTGTTGGGTCTTTTAGTATATGTCTGATATAACTATCTTACCTATTACCAATTGGTAATTATGCTTGGTAATTATCCTATTTAATGGAAATGTATAAATACTCCTTATGTTATTAGATCAATATTTCAAATATTTATTTTGTTCCAACACTATCAGCAAAAAAAATTTACAACATTCACTGGCCAAAATTAGTTGAACATCAATGCATTGCACTGACATCTAAGTACAAGCCAAATGAACTATTGGAATGATAGTATGTCATGAGATAAATACAAAAAATATATTAACTAACTTTGAATGCTAAAGAAACACAAAAATCAGAAGACTCGAGTTGGGATCAAGGAAGAGATAAGGCCAAGGCAAGAGTCATATGAACCTAAAAACAACACCAAGGGCTACATAAATTTAAATGAGCCCAAAACATAACATGATAATGGTAGGGTATGTAATTTTTAGTATTACATTTTTCCCCTATGTTAGCACGCTACTAACATTAGGTGATAAGTACAAATATCAATTAAATAAAAGTAAATATCATCAAAAGTAGAGAACCGTTATATGAATTATGGTTATTTCATGTTTGTAAGTCATCTTGCGATTGTTAAATATTTTCTGCCATCATCGTGCTCAGAACCAAGATAAAAAGAATAAAGGGCTGCACGTAGCTGGAGTCTCTGCCTTAGGTAGGGGAGTAGAAGGAAGTGTCAACAATGCTATCTTTGTAAAAGATAGGCACGTGGGGATGGGAAAGCCTATCTACCAGTGGTTAGAATAAAGGGCTTACTATCAGCTTAACATTCTTCTATTCCTTGCATGATTGATGGAATGGATTAGATTATATGTGCTACAAATACCAAAGGCTCACAGAGACTCGAATTCAGAGATCGCTATTGCATCAATTAATTTTGAGAAATCCCTTAATGTAGATGGGGGACCACTTAAAATAGGGAGTGGACAACTACTATAAAAATGGTCTTATAAGCAATTCTATCGTGAAATTTTTTTTTTTTTTTGAGTTTGAACAACTAGTAGATAAAAACATAATGAATAAAGGTATGACTGTATTAGGAATGGTATCTCCATTTCTTGCAAGAACCCTCAATTGTCCCCCACTAGTACTCTATTTTGGCATGATCCCAAGTGCATCCAGACAAATTGAAACACATGACAACACACATTACAAGAGACAAACATTACACAGTGTATTAAGTGAATCAAAACAATAAGAAATACACAGTAAGAGTACTCATGATTCATATTATTTATTTATTATCTTCGGGTATATGCCAATGTCAAGGGTGAAATCAAATTCCAATATTAATCAACATTGTCCTCACTACTACCTAATTTGTATGCAATTACAAAAAAGGATGAGTGAATCATCATTTACTTATTTTTGGAGAAAGATCTCAACTAAGTTATTTAGAGATCATGTACCTAGAAATGTCCAAAGTTGTTGCTGCTTCTACACTTCATTGTCAACACTAACTTTTAAATGGGTTTGTTTACTAACATCTCATGACCTATTATCTGGTACTTCAATATTGCGTATGTAGAGTTAAAAGATTATTTTACACTCAAATTTATAATGTGGTCATGTTTAATATAATAGTCATCAAGAAGAGGTCAATTGAGCTCTAGACTATACACTATTTATTCTCTATACTCTGGTAAACCATGATTTTATTGCTTAATATTATTTCTTGCGACCTTGAATCTGTGTAGTTTAGAAGGATAAGCTCCAATATCTATAGCCTGCAATAAAATTTGGAATATAAAAGAAATGGACATATGAATAGGGCAAGAATACAGACAAAAACTAAAAATAATCAAAACTAAAAAAAATGGAACAAAAATTCATACCTGCGAGTGTTGTGGTAGTGAAGAGGGGTGAGCATCTACAGTTGAGAAGATAAAGGCAATAGTACAATACCAGAGCCCAAGTGGTTCAAGTCAACATGAGAGGAGTTCAATGTCCATTATCACATCACTGTGTATTGCCAGGAAAAAGGAGTTGGGCCAATGATAATACAGTAATTTTCAATCTGAAAATTCATTTTAATAGGCAATAACGAAACGACCATAGAATAGTGGGAATGTTTTTCATTTTTTCATAGTTTTTGAAGTAGTATGTATTGAAAAATAGACGCCCAAAAATATAACTCTCCGCCTTAGATGGCAGGGACTAACAATTCTTATAAATGGAGTCAAAGGCCAAGATCTTGGAGCGGGTGATATAGATATTACCTGTTCCCTCACTGACCTTTGTGCCCTCACTTCTTCCACCCTCCATACCCTCTGTGGTCTCTGAAATGCATAAGGAAACATAATGAAATGATATCTTTTCTTTTTTTTAAGTAATGTACGTGTTCGTCAAAATTGCGACGAACACCATGGTCGTCGAAAGTTCGGCGAACATGTGCATTACTTTAAAAAAAAGGAAAATTTTCCTTCTATAATCCAACCAAGAACTAAATATAATGCCTCATCAAAAATTTAGGTCAAAAATAGGGGTTAAATGTACTAGTGCCTGAATATACTTGACTTCAAAGTCATATTCACAGAGAAATTCCATCCATCGTCTCTGCCTAGTATTCAGATTAGGATGGGTAAAGATATATTGTAGGCTGCAGTGATCACTATCAAGATCAAACCGATGTCCTAAAATAAAATGTCTCCATCAAACCAATGCATGAACTACTGCTGCTAACTCAAGATCATGTGTAGGATAGTTTAGCTCATGATCCTTAAGTTTGCAAGATTCGTAAGCAATCACATGTCCTTCTTGCATAAGGACTGCCCCTATACCTTCCAAAGAATCATTAGTACACACCATGAATTCACCCAAAGGATTGGGTACTACTAGAATAGGTGCACTAGTCAAACACTCCTTGGGGTTTTGGAAGGCCTCTTTGCACTTTTCTGTCCAAACAAACTTCTTCCCTTCCCTCTGAAGAGAAGTGATAGGGTGAGCAACTCTAGAGAAGTTCTAAACAAATCAGCGGTAATAACCAGCCAATCCCATGAAACTATGAAGTTCTGACACATTAGTGGGTGTTGGCCAATCCACCATCACCTAAATCTTTGAGGAATCCACTGAGATAGCCTCACCTTAAATAACATAACCCAGGTACTAAACTTCTGATTAAAAGAAGTCACACTTTGTCACATTGGCATACAACTAATTATCCTGAAGGCACTGCAAAACCTGTCGTATATGTTCCTTGTGCTCTTATGGGGATTTAGAATATATCAATATGTCATCCAAGAAGATGAGAACAAAGCGATCGAGATAAGAATAAAATACTCCATTCATCAAGCACATGAAGATTGATGGAGCATTCATCAAGCTAAAAGGGACTACTGTGAACTCATAATGTCCATAGTGAGTACAAAATGCAGTCTTGTGAATATCTACATCCTGGATATGCAATTGATGGTATCCTGACTTGAGAGCTATCTTAGAGAACACCTTGGCTCCCTTAATTTGATCAAATAGGTCATCAATCCTTGGTAGAGGATACCTTTTCTTGATTGTTACCTTGTTGAAATGTCTATAATTGATGCAGAAACGTAAAGATCCATCCTTCTTCTTGACGAAGAGTATAGGTGATCCCCATAGGGAAACACTCAGTTGAATGCAACCCTTTGCCAAAATATCTTCTAACTAGATTCGTGGCTCATTCAACTCCTGAGTGGTCATCTGATAAGGATCTCTAGAAATAGGTTGTGCTCCTGGAATGAGGTCAATATATAAATATATGTCACACTTTGGTGGCATACCTGGAATATCACTTGGAAAGACATCTATGAATTCATGAAGGATAGGATGATCAAGAGTCTCCTCCCGTGTCTCAACTTCATCTCGCTCATTCATAGATACAGCAAAAACCTGACATCCCTTTCGCATGATTCACTTGAGTTGCATGGTGGAAATCATACAAAGGGAAATAGGATGTTGAACACCCAAAATATCCATGTCCTTTCCAACATCATCCTTGCATCCGATGATCTTTTGTCTACAATCAATGCTAGCTCCATGAGGTCCTAACCAATCCTTCCCAAGGACAACATCATATGATCCCATGGGAATCACATGAAGGTCCACCAAGGTGATGAACTTACCCAAGTTCAACTCACAATCAAGTACTAGAGAATCCATTGGTACCCTTTCCCCCTAAGGCTAACTCTACTTGCCAACTTATATCTTTCTTTACTGCTACAAGCCCACACTGCTCTACTATAAAAGGAGATATAAAAGAGTCTGTAGCTCCTTAATCCAACAAGATAGAAAGATAAATACCTCGAGTAGCACCCAAAGTTTCTACCACTGTCCCCTAGTGCTCTACTTCACACTGATCCACAACTGTAAAGACCTTGTGAGATCTACCAGCATACCCTACTGTAGGTTCTAAAGTTGTGGCCCTCTGTCCTAAAAATAGTGGTGCACATTGGGGATAATTCACTACAATATGCCCAAACTACCCACAAGAGAAGCAACCAGCACCTCTACCATAACCTCTCACAAATAATGTTACACTAGACTATTGGTAGCTCCCTCTACTATCCAGTGAATGGGAGCTCTATGATGGTTGACTGGGTTGATTGCGCTTGTTGCACTGAAAGTTATGAAAGTTCTTTGACTGATACCTCCTGCTCTGTGCTAGATGATATGAACCTTTCTACTACTAGCCCTAGTTACCCTTGAACTAAGAGAAGGGTTTCTTGAAGTTCCCAGCCCCTTGGGACTAATTACCTCAAAACCCTGAAGAATTAGATCCCCTAGTGTGAGCACCTACCTAGCCGCCATAACCCGAATTCTAAATTGGCTCAACTAGAGTAGCCTTGTTGACTGCCTCCTTGAGGGTCTTAGGTTTGAAAATCTTGAATCCCCCAACGATGTGGCTATTGAGCCCCCTAATGAAATGTTGAACCATCAGTGGAGACTTGTTGGTAAACCCTGCATAAGGCTTCATCTCAAAGAAACAACGCTCATACTCCTAAACTGTAAGGTTTAACTATCGTAGATAGTGGAAATCATCTATGTGCTATTGGTGCCAATGGTCAAATAAGAACCGCTCATGGAAGTTCTCCAGAAATAAATCCCAAGTGGTGGTTTCCATGCTAAGTCCCAACTTATCCTCCTCAATCTTCCACCAAGTGGTTGCAAACCCCTTGAGGTTTATGATAGTGTTGGTAAACAGATTGTTCTTTTGAATGTAACTCTAAAATAACCAAAAATGTTCAAGAACAATTGAATACAACAATTGGGAAATAGTTACTTGAAAACCTATTTTCCCTCTGAATTAGAAGGTACAACTCCCTTATATGAATTTTGATCTTTCCTAATCTAACAGAGGTATGCTCTTAATCTGAGAGTAGGAGAGGTAAACCAAGCTAAGTCTAGACAGAAAATAGCTCAGGTGAAGTAAATACGATTCTAAATCTAGCCAATTCTAAGATCTTATCAATCAGATTAACTCCCAAAACTGGTGATGCATGAACAATTACTAAAAATGCAGATGCAAGACTAAAGATTAACAATGTAATGATATTGAGTCGATCTATATCATAAGAACATTCCCAAAACTTAGGATAGAAACTGATTTCCCCCTTAATTAGTTGTATTAAATCATAATATAGAATTATGGTTCGAATATAGATTACAAATCCAATTCAAAAAGAGACGTTCAAATTCAATAGAAAGATAAATGAATTGTAATGGAACAGTTAAAGAAATGGCATTCAGACATGCACAATTGACTCAGCAAAAATTGCTATTCTTCACACCAAAATTTAGCTGACCTTTGTATTGATTTTGGGAATAATACATATAGAGTTCCAGATTAGACCGTTACAAAAAGGAGTAACCGAAACGGTTCAAATTCCCCAACCAGAAATGATAACCAAAGGTTTATCCATTACAAAACTAAAAAATATAGAACAAGGGAAGAATATATCTATGATTCAGTTTCCTTCCCCTTATCTAATTTGGCCCTATAGGCAATTACAACAGTGATGACTTGCATGAGCTCTTCATGTCTATTGACATGGACATTAGTGTAACGGATGAGCCATTTGGAATGTTCTTTGGCTAGAGTCTTGATTGCTTTTGTTTGGTCTTTCAGTTCCTCCATAGCCCTAAAGATGCATCCACTCAATTGCTGGAGCTCTGGCACCTTGTCTAGATGAGTTGAAGACTGCTCCGCTAAATTGTGTAGATAATCTGTGAATGACTTCGGCATGTTGACTACTCCAACTATTACTTTTCCTTGACCGCTGGTTTGCGATTCCGCATGAAGTCCTAAGAGAAGTTTAAAATCTTTACTTTGTTCTTCTTGCACCTTAACATCTGTTTGTTGTAGTCTGGTCTCGACCTGAATGATCATCTTGATTTTGAACTCCAGAATTTAGAGCCATTCAATCAAGAGCTCATCACCCTTTTGTACGATCTTAGAGTTTAGGGCTTCCTTAGTCTTCATCTTTACTACCACATGCAACATGACTATGCATTCTTGGCATCTTACTCTTTCCGCAATGAGAGTCTGTAAATTCTTCCCAATGTTGCTCTTCTCTATTTCTAGCCTTAGAAGAGCGTTACCTAACTATTCAATGATTGCTAGGCCTTCTGACTCGAGCCTCTCAATCCACCTTTTACCAATTTTCCCATAATGCCGATCCTCTTACAACTTAGCCAGAATGGCTTGGTTCTTTGTAGCACTGGGATCAAAGGAGGTTTGGGTGCTGGGAGTGTTCGCAATAGGAGTTAGAAGCTGTCTGATGAAGTCAATTAGTTGGCCCACTTCCTCTTTAAGCTGAATTTTGGAAGTCTTGAGATCTTCAATCTCTTCCTCTATTACTACATTAGTGGACTTCCACCAGTCCACCTTGGTACCATGTCGAGCCAATCCCATATCGAATGACTACAATTGAAAGTTCAAGGCTGCCAGATCTTTGAGTCTGCCCTCTTTAGTGGGCTTGGCTACTTCCATGGTGAAATTCCCTATCTTAGGATCATGACCTAGAGTAGACATTGTCTTCACACTCTTCTACTTTCTTGTGGTATCCTTGGGCTAAAAGGCCCGTGATAGAGTGTCTTGGCTGGGAATTGCTTCTCCCACTCTCTTCCTTTTGTGCTCTAGAGTATTTTCTATCCATGACTCTGTGCTGGTGAATTTGTTGGTAGAGACCAACTCTTTGATGAATAGCTTCCTTATGAGTGGAGGAGTAGCTTTAGGGTGGGAAGTGAATGGATTCACCAAAGTAGGTGAGGAGGAGATTAATTTTACAACTTGAGCAACCTCTTGTTGCTCCCCACTCCTCTTATCTGATTCTATAGAGGTACTAGGGCTATCCTCTCCTACTTCAACTATGATAGGGGATGCCCTCCTTGGAGTTTCTTGGGTCGAGGTCCCGACCGAAGTATCCACAGAAATAGCACTAGCCAGCTGTTTGAACTCTATAGCTTTAGAAAGCTCGGGTGTAGACTTGATTTGGTCTGTCGGGCTTACTTCTTCAGTGACTCCAGTGTCAGGAAGAGGACCCTCTCCACAGGTATTTTCTAAGAGAGAAGTCTTCTTAGGAGGTTCATCACCTCCTCCTAACGGTTGAATTGATCATTTCGCAACTGTTGGGATTGTTGCTGATGAAGTGGTTGCAATGCCAAAAGTTTATTTTGCTAGAGTTCGCTGAGTAGGAGGCTTCCTTTCTGACCTTTTCATTTGGCCTGCAGTCCACTCAACCCATTGAACTGTTCTTTTGTAAATCCCCCACATCAGAGCCTGCAAGTCACTTACTACTTGGTCTAGCATAGGCTCCGAGCTGGTAGGGGTGGAATTTATCTTCTCCAAGTATGTTTCATCATATAGATGATTGCCATCATCTTCTAGCCCTTCTACTGCAATGTTAACATTGAACTTTTTGATCTGTTCAATGGTTAACCGGGCATAGAATCTTTCCTTTCTCTCCAAGTCATCTTTACAATTAGCCCAATAGTCATCAATATCAAGTACATGGTTAATTTCCTGACTCATCTATAAGACATCTCTGGCATAATTAACTGGATCATATTGCGGCCTTAGAATGTCATATGTTTCCAGAGAGAACTTCTTCGAGAATGTTTTAAGAACATTCTTTGCCTCTGATCAGGATGCACAACTGTAAGCTCCGATGGTCATTGGGAATTCATAGCCTTTCTTCTTTTCCTCTACACAGATCAGGTTCACCTGGAGTGATTTCCTCATCACCTCGATCAGCATGATCATGTTAGTAGGGTATCTGGGTAGTTTCAAAGGAAAGTCATCAAAACCTGCAAGACGAAGATATGAGAAATATCTGAACTGAATAAAATAGCATCCAAATTGGCTTATAAAAGCCATGGCTTTAGGAGAAAATCTCCTTTCCAGACAATGTTGTAGCTCCTTGCACAGTCTCATTGTAAAGGTGTCATTAACTGTGAGATAATCAACATAACTATTTTTTAGTTGCAAAGAAGGGAAAAAATCATAGCTTTTTACATCATCTGGGAATTCCTCTAACCTAGGAAGCCCAAGCCAGATTTGAATCGTAGCTAAAATATACAAGAGGACCGAAGACATATAGAATTCATTCTGGAACTTGGCCCTATTGAGGGCATCCAAGAGATTCTCACTCACCATAAGGGCCCAGTCAATGAAGTGATGTTGGGAGAAGATTATCTGAACCAGGAAGAAATGTTGTACAACAAAATTAAGAGCTTCGCTCTCACCTCTAATCTTGTGAAGCAATACTAGGACATCCACGATCTCTGGCTTCAGATTTGCGTCAAATAATTTTTTGGGAAACTTGCCCTTGCCACTCTTGGGTTCTTTAAACCATGACTTCATGATCTCTCTCTTCCATACCACTCTCTTCACTCAATATTCAGAGACTGCCTGACTATAAGTCATTTCAGAGTATTCCTCTTGCTCTGGAATATGGAGGGAATTCTGGACAGACTCTCTATCAATAGAGAGGAGCACCGTGTTTTCAGGTAGAAGAATTTACTTGGTGTCTGGGTTGTATCAAGCTATACATTCCCAGACCAATTTAGGAGCTTGAACCGCTACATGAAAACTGGTGGCTTTGACTAACCCACTCTCCTTAAGCTTTTCTATAATAGGGTGCATCTGCTCCACTCTCAATCTATTTTGGAAGTTTTGTATATCGAAGAACTTCAGTGAGGTATCTGAGATTTTGTGCCAATCAGAGATAATGTTGTTCATTCCATCAAATCCTACAAATATAGAAGCCATGAGAGTATGATTCAACCTAGAGATTCAAATTTCTCTTTGGGATACAAAGACAATGAACAACTGGTCTTAGCTAGTTTGAATTCAAACAATTTGGTGAACAATGGTGTTTCCAGTTCGAAATCTCCAATTGATTTTATACTTTTGAATTCTTACTGTTTAACGACCAACTTCTCGGACCACACAAATGAAAAGATCTCTACAATAATGAACAAGTCCGTTACAAAGTAAAATATCCTTATTTGAATTAATTACTTTTCTTTACATGCCATTAGGAAACATTTTTTACTTTAGTAACCGTAACGGTAACTTTCTTGAAGCGGCAAAAAATTACTTTTCCGCTTCTCCTTTGGGCGGAAAAATACTTCTGTAGTGCTCTCTGTCTAAAAATCCACCAAAGGAGAATTCTAACCTATAGGGGTGCCAAAATGATATATATTGATTCCATTGGCATTTTTATATGCTGGATCTCTTATGGGATGGATTATTCTTCAAGATTTCTTCACCTTGATAATTTGGCAGAAAACGCACTTCGTGAGTTGAAACCCGCCTGTAGGAGTAGAGGAGAAGCTATTTTCCACTTTTCTGCCTATGAGCTAACTCCATGAATTTTTCTTCCTTTGATCATTCATTTTGTTTCCCATAGGTTCGATTTGAGTTCTCAAGGCCTTCTTGTTCCCAACTTCCTCATTTTCCATCTTTATTTACCTTTGATACTCTTAAGTCTATCAATTGCGGAAAGTGCCCTCCGCAGGTGATTTTCTGCCATGGAGAAGCTAAAATTTGATTTCCCACCAGTGTTGCAACCTGAAGATATGAGACAAAATATTTCATCTGTATGTAAGACTGAGGTTAGAATATTTCAAACCATGGCCTTTACCGGATTGGGAACTTAACTTACCCAATAAAAATAGGGTTTTAGACCCAGATTTTCACCGGCTTAAGAAGGAGAAGGTAGATTTGGGAAATCCGATAAAGGCCTTCTAGCCTAAAGGCATCTCTAGACTTAGACTCTGGACTTTCATGAAAATTCCAAGATTACTACTACTCATTGAACAACTACTTTTGTCTTGAGGTATAAAGACCAAAAGTGGGGCAACAGCTGGATTTGTCTGGGGACTTGGACATTCACATGTCCAAGAAAGGAACTCAAATCTCTGGTTTTGCAAAGTTCAACAAAAGGCGGCTCACAACAAAACCAAAGCAAGACATAGAAAGGAAAGCAGAAAGGAAACCTAACTAGGAAAACAAAAACATGAACTAAACATAACTATTGTACAATACAGGGGTTACCTACTTTCAATTCAGATTTGATAGAGCTTCAAATCCTGACCATTGTATGTCAGGGGTAGTGCCTCACCATCTGGATAAGTCAATTTGAAAGAATTTTTATCAAACACCTGATGGATTTTGAAAGGTCCTTTCTACAGTGTTTTGAATTTCTCATGCATGCCTTTGGGTGCCCTACGCTTGTCCCACAATAGCACCATGTCTTCCTCCATAAATTTTTGGGGTTTGATCTTTTTATCAAAAAGGTTCTTCACACGCATCTCATGTTGTGTGATATGATCAACCATTTTCTCCCTTTCTTCTTCTAATTTTCTCAAGTACAGGATCCTCTTCTCTAAACCATCTTCATATATGCCACCTTCTACTACTGTCCTTAGTTTGCAAGTTGCTAATTCCAATGGCAATGGGAGACTAGCTTCTACCCCATAGATGAGTTCAAAAGGAGATACGCCAATGGCTCTTTTGGGGGTCACTCTATCCTCCTAGAGGGCTACATAGATTTTTTATGCCAACTTCTCTGGTTTTCTGCCACAAGATTTTTCATGATATTCACCAAAAAATTTTTACTAGACTCTGCTTGTCCGTTCCCTTGAGGAAAATAATCAGAAGAATGGCTGATCATGATGCCATACTCAAAAAAAAATTTGGCAATTTCTTGAGAAGAAAAGTATGTGGCATTATCCATAACCAACTTAATAGGCACACCAAATCTTACCAGAATATTTTCTTTGATAAAATCACATACTACCTCTGAAGTAGTCCTTTTGGTTGCCTTGGCTTCCACCCATTTCGTGAAGTAGTCACTTGCAGTAATTATGTAAGTATGACCTGCGCTGGATGTAGGGCGTATAGGACCGATAAAATCAAGTCCCCACTGTTGGAATGGCCCTTCAATTATCACTGGTCTGAGGGGTAACGCTGCTAACTGTAGCTTCCCAGTAAACATCTTGCATTTTTCACATCTTACCACCCACTGGTATGCATCTTTAAACATTCCCGACCAGTAATAACACTGTCTCAAAATCTTGAATGCAGTGACTAATGAGGAAAAGTGTCCTCTGTAGTCTTCATCATGAAAAACCTTTAACAACTTATCTTACTGTTGTTTGTTGACACATCGGAGGAATGTTCCATCTATAGATCTCTTATATAGTCTATCCTCCTAGATTACATATTTAGAAGCCTTCAGTTTTAGGTCTCTTCTTTTCTTTGAAGTTAATCCTTCAGGACATTCACCATAAGTCAAGAAATACACAATGTTTTCAAACCATGGGTCTTGCATACTTACTGCTAAAACCAACTATGTAGCTTTTGGGCCTTTGTCCGCTTGGTTTTTTGCCATTGCTTTGCACAAGGTGTTCCCTCTTACCAACTTGGTGGGCTTGATCTCTATATCATATTCTTGGGTTTTAGCTACCCATGTTCCTTGATTGTTACACCCCACATCCTGTTGAGTCAAAATACTCTTTACTGTGACATCAGGCACATACACAAGAGAGTGGGAATGTAGGATATAAAACCTAAAATTCTTAAGAGCCTTTACCACCACAAAAGTATTCTTTTCAGTCTGAGAATATCTCAGCTCATGGTTCTTTAGAGGTGTACTCATAAAAGTGATGGGGGCTTGAATTCCCTCTTCATTCTCTTGCATTAGAATGGCTGACAGAGTATGTTCAGAAGAATAATAATAGATTACAAAACTTTCTTGTTATCTGGGTGACATAACACTGGGGCGTTAGCTATGGCATTATTGATGCTTTTGAAAGCTTTCTTACCAGGGTCATTCCACTTGAAATTCACATTCCCCTTCATCATATCAACAATGTGTTTAGTAATTTCAGAGAAATCAGGGACAAATCTCCTGAGGAAGTTAACTTGACCGAAAAATGACTTCGCTCCAGTTTTATTCACCAGTAAACTCAGTTGCTGAATAGATCTCACCCTTTTGAGATCAATCCTTATACCTTCTTGGGAGACAATGTGACCCAATAGTTTCCCTTTAGTTACGCAAAGCATTGATTTCTTGAGATTCAATGAAATCCCATCCTCCCGGCACCTTTGCAATACTCTCCTTAGATCATTTATATGATCTACTCTCTTTTTAGAGAACATGGTAAGATCATCTAGATACATACAAATGATTTTGTTCTTCATATCACTAAAAAAAAGATCCATACCTCTCTGAAAAGTAGCTCCGACATTGATCAATCTGAACAACATCCTATGATATGCGAAGGTCCCCCACGGAGTAGTGAAAGCCGTTTTATGTTGATCTGCTTTCTCAACTTCTATCTGATTATACCTTGAGAAGCCATCTAACATAGACATCATTTCAGCTCCATCCACTATCTGCAAGAGGTGATCCATTTTGGGAAGGGCGTAGTTGTCTTTCAAAAAAGATTGATTTAGATTTCTGAAGTCTACACAAATCCTTATTTCTCTGTTCTTCTTCCTCACAGACACTATGTTTGAAACCCAAGTAGAGTGATGGATGGGGTATATGATCTTTGCTTTGAGCATTTTATCAACTTCCTTGAATATGGAATCAACAACTTTGGGGTTGTAGTTCCTTTGTTTCTGTCTGAATGGAGTAGCCTTAGGTTTTAAAGGAATCTGGTGTTTGAATTTCCCATTCATAAAACTTTTCAAATATTCATAGCTCTAGGAAAAAACATCTGAGTATTCTAAAAAAAGATTCCTGGCCTCATTCCTTTCTTCTTCAGTACAACACTTCCCGATATTGATCATTTTGGGGTCTTTTTTAGTTCCAATATTCATTCCTTCATATTCACCAGTGGTAGGCCCTCTTTTGATTCTTTTCTTCTTCACAAAAGTGTCATGTCTATGAAAAAAATTTCAAGAGTGACCAAATGAGGCAGGATGATATAACCTTGCAATTGAATAACATCCGACTTATCTTTCTTCAGCTCATCTTGGTAGTTTCCTTTACGGTTGCCACAAACATCTTTGTGGAAGTCACCACCGCTTTCTAGAAAGAGAAGGAGATTCTTGTCATCTTCAAAAATTTGCCAATCTTCCATGTTATTGAGCACAGATGGTTGATATATAACCTCCAATTGGTATTTTTTATCTCTAAATTTTGGGTGGGGAAGTAGTAATGAAGCTGAGACAGCCAAAGGATCCACTTTGGAATTCAACTCTCTTGGCACAGATTCGATAAAAAAAGCATCCAATGCTTTTATTTCATCCCATACTTTGTTTCTGTAGTTCTTCAACCTGTGGTTCTTTATAGAGTAGTGATTCTTGACTTGACGTACAATTAGCTCAGCATCACCATGAGCTCTTTGAATTTTCACACCTCTTTCTTTTGCAGCAATAATTCCTAACATAAGGGCTTCATACTCGGCGGTGTTGTTGGTGTTCCTGAACACTAATTTGTAAGCCAAAGGCTGACATACTCCATCTGGTGATATCAAGACCACACCTGCACCATACCCTAACAACCCACAACTGCCTTCAAATTCAAGAGTACATATCTGTGGTGGTATTTCTTCGGCGAAAAATTGCTTTTCCTCTTGGGTGGTTTTTGTTTCTTTCTTAGGATCATCGGTGAACAACATATAATTTCCAAACTCCAATTCTTGATACAAGATTTGAGCTTTAGGGTCATCAGATTTCAACACTATAAACATAGGCTTTTCTTTGGGAACCAGTTTAATCTTTTTATTACCTACTGGGATTAAGGCTTGGGACCAATCTAGCTTTATCTCCCCTCCAAGGTCTCTGCAAAAAATCCTGCTTAACAACAACCCATAGCTAGTAGGTATATCAGCAACAAGGATTGTTAGCAACATCTTCTTTTTGGGATGTGCTGCTAAGGCCACTTGAGCATCCTTAATTTGGCCAACCAGGGGTACTTGCTTGGAATCCATGGAGTAACACTTGTCATGAGCTTTAGTGAGAGTAAGTCCTAAAGATTTGGCCATAGTTGATGGCATTACATTTTCTGAGGCTTCAGAGTCTATTATACAATTGCTCAACCTGCAATCGTTAATATATAAAGACACATAGAATGGGTCAGGCTTTTGGCCCAGGAAGGTGGCTAAAATGGATGACTCCCTTTCTTCAACTGGGTCTGCAAATAAAGACTCATTCTCTATAGTAGTCATGACATTTTGACTTAACTCCCAGCTCCCTCCTTTACAATAATCTACTAGCTTTTGCAGCTCAACAGGATTAGACTTAAGATAGTCTATGGGAGAAATCTAAATTCTGGAATCTCTACAGAATTGAATAATGTCAAAAGAGTTTTGTTCCTTACCTAGTTGCGGAATCCTCAAACCTTGATTGGACTCCTTTGAATGGGAATTAGATGCCTCATTATTTTTAGGTGGTGACGAGCCATGGCCTTTATCCTTATGATTTTGGTTCAGGACTATATAAGAGGTCCCATCTATGGTGGCATAACATGTTGCTTCTTGCTCTGAATCTGATTCATACTCTAAATATAAGTTTTCAGAGTCGCCATGTGAGTATGAATCTAGTTTAGCTCCAAACATTCCAGCATTCCACTTGTCGGTCTGATGCATTTGCCTAGCATGAGCTACATCAGGGCAGCTTTCCCCATCATGATCCGTGGTTAAGTGGAAGGCACATATGTTTCCTCTTTTAGGAGGAGCCTCTATAGCTATTCTTTGTGGTGGAGTAGTTAACTATAACATTTTTCCTTCTGCATTCCTCTTGTCGTTATGTCTTCCAGGCTGCTCCTGAAAGTTTCACTGGTAGGGATTATTGAATATGGGAAGTTGCCTCTTAAAGGTAGTGAATTCATTAGACAATTTTTGGATCATCTCATCAGATGACGTAGTATTGCTACTACTGGCTCTAGACTGTATCTCTCTTTTCCATTTCCTGGATGAAATCATGTGGTCCTTGAGTTTTACATCAGTTCTCTGTGTGGCATCCAAATTTGTAAGGTTCATTCTCCTTAAATAATAATTGATGTCTGGTGGCATAGCACTTAAGAAGAAATTTTTCAAATTTCCCGCCGTAGGCTTGTGAGCCATTGGGATACGATTTATCATCTTATTAAATTTAGCTATAAAATCCCTCATGCTGATTGATGGCTCTTTCTTGATAGAAGTCAATTGAGTCAATAGGGCATGCTCATCTTCAATAGTCTTGAACCTTCTTTCAAAGGTGGCCCTCATAGTGGCCCAATTGGTAATAGAAGAATCGGGTAAATGATGAAACCAATTAGCGGCACCTTCAACAAGAGTCTCAACGAATAGTCTGATGACCACATCTTCTTCTCAAACCACTAGGATGTTAACTGAAGCAAAGAATGCGGCAATATGCTCATTTGTAGATACTTTCCCATCTCCAAAAAATTTGGGAAAGTTCTTTCTAGAACCTGTAGGGAGAGGGTTATATGCTGCTAGTTGCAGGGGCCCGAATGCAGTGGCCCAAGGGAGTGCCATAGCTACTTGGGGTAAGTAGCGTGTTAGATTGACAACGGGAGGGGAAACTACTCTGTGCAATGTCAACACTTGGCAAGTGTTGGATAGTTGGGTGGCTTGTTTAGGAGGTGAAGAAGGTCTGCTCTGGCTCCTTCCAGTTATGTTTCCCCGATGAGGTACTTCTAAAAGAGGAAAATTAATATCCGCAAGCCTCTCAAAGACTAGGTCTGTGCTACCTTCTTTCCTGGTACTTTTGATAAATCTTTTAGGCTCTAGATTTTTGCCTAATGCTGAGTCCTAACTTCACACTCTTCCCTTCTTAGATTTCTTCTCTGTATGGCTCTCTCAAGTGCTTCTGCTCTAGTTTCTTCCTACTCTAGCACTTGACTGGTGCTTCTATAGTGTTCGATGCTACTTTTGTATCTCGAGACAAAAAAAATTTATGAGGAAATGAGATCCTCTTGATCATCTTGGAATCCAAGATTGGGTTGGAGCACAAGGATTATGTTTTCATGGGGAAGCACCATCTCTCCTCATTGTATGCTTTTGGTATAATGATTGTTTGTTTCCCCAGAAGAGTCACCAAAAATCTATTGGTAAACAGATTGTTCTTTTGAATGTAACTCTAAAATACCCAAAAATGTTCAAGAATAATTGAATACAACAGTTGGGAAATAGTTACTTGAAAACCTATTTTCCCTCTGAATTAGAAGGTACAGCTCCCTTATATGAATAATATTCAATGAATTTTGATCTTTCCTAATCTATCAGAGGTATGCTCTTAACCCGAGAGCAGGAGTGGTAAACCAAGCTAAGTCTAGACAGAAAATAGCCTAGGTGAAGTAAATGTGATTCTAAATCTAGCCAATTCTAAGATCTTATCAATTAGATTAACTCCCAAAACTGGTGATGCATGAACAATTACTAAAAATGCAGATGCAAGACTAAAGATTAACAATGTAATGATATTGAGTCGATCTATATCATAAGAACATTCCCAAAACTTTGGATAGCAACTGATTTCTGCCTTAATTAGCTGTATCAAATCATAGTACAGAATTCTAGTTTGAATATAGATTACAAATCCAATTCAAAAAGAGACGTTTGAATTCAACAGAAAGATAAATAAATTGCAATGGAATAGTTAAAGAAATGGCATTCAGACATGCACAATTGACTCAGCAAAAAATGCTATTCTTCACACCAAAATTTAGCCGACCTTTGTATTAATTTTGGGAATAATACATATAGAGTTCTAGATTGGACCATTACAAAAAGGAGTAACCGAAACAGTTCAACTTCCCCAACCAGAAATGATAACCAAAGGTTTATCTGTTACAAAACTAACAAAAATAGAACAAGGGGAGAATATATCTATGATTCAGTTTCCTTCCCCTTATCTAATTTGGCCCTATAGGCAATTACAGCAGTGATGACTTGGATGAGTTCTTCATGTCTGTTGATGTGACCATTGGTGTAATGGATGAGCCATCTGGAATGTTCTTTGGCTAGAGTCTTGATTGCTTCTATCTGATCTTTCAGTTCCTCCATAGCCCCAAAGATGCATCCACTCAATTGCTGGAGGTCTGGCACCTTGTCTAGATGAGTCGAAGACTGCTCTGCTAAATTGTGTAGATAATTTGTGAATGAATTCTGCATGTTGACTAATCCAACTATTGCTTTGCCTTAACCGCTGGTTTGCAATTCCACATGAAGTCCTAAGAGAAGTTTAAAATCTTTACTTTGTTCTTCTTGCACCTTAACATCTGTTTGTTGTAGTCCAATCTCGGCCTGAATGATCATCTCAATTTTGAACTCCAGACTTTTGAACCATTCGATCAAGGGCTCACCACCCTTCTGTAGGATTTTAGCTTTTAGGGCTTCCTTATTCTTCATCTTTACTGCCACATGCAACATGACTATGCATTCTTGGCATCTTACTCTTTCCATAGTGAGAGTCTGTAAATTCTTCCCAATGTTTCTCTTCTCTATTTCTAAACTTAGAAGAGTGTTACCTAACTGTTCAATAATTGCTAGGCCTTCTGACTCGAGCCTCTCAATCCACCTTTTACCAATCTTCCCATAATGTCGATCCTCTTGCAACTTAGCCAGAATGGATTGGTTCTCGGTAGCACAGGGATCAAAGGAGGTTTGGGTGCTGAGAGTGCTCACAATAGGAGTGACAAGCTGTCTGATGAAGTCAGTTAGTTGGGCCACTTCCACTTTAAGCTAAATTTTGGAAGTCTTGAGATCTTCAAGCTCTTCCTCTATTACTACATTAGTGGACTTCCACCAGTCCACCTTGGTATCATGTCGAGCCAATCCCATATCAAATGACTACACCTGAAAGTCCGAGGCCGCCAGATCTTTGAGTCTGCCCTCTTTAGTGGGATTGGCTACTTCCATGGTGAAATGCCCCATCTTAGGATCATGACCTAGAGTAGACATTGTCTTCACACTCTTCTACTTGCTTGTGGTAGCCTTGGGATGAAAGGCTCGTGATAGAGTGTCTTGGCTGGGAATTGCTTCTCCCACTCTCTTCCTTTTGCACTCTAGAGTGTTTTCTATCCATGACTCTGCGCTGGTGACTTTGTTGGCAGAGACCAACTCTTTGATGAACACCTTCCTTATGAGCGGAGGAGTAGATTTAGGGTGGGAAGCGAATGGATTCACCCAAGTAGGTGAGGAGGAGATTAATTTTAAAACTTGAGCAACCTCCTGTTGCTCCCCACCCCTCTTATCCAATTCTATAGAGGTACTAGGGCTATCCTCTCCTACTTCAAGTATGACAGGGGATGCCCTCCTTGGAGTTTCTTGGGTCAAGGTCCCAACCAAAGTATCTACAGCAATAGCACTAGCCGGTTGTTCAGAATTTGTAGCTTTAGAAAGCTCGGCTGGAGACTTGATTTGGTCTATCAGGAATACTTCTTCAGTGACTCTGATGTCAGGAAGAGGACCCTCTCCACAGGTCTTTTCTAAGAGAGAAGTCTTTTTAGGAGGTTCATCACATCCTCTCGATGGTTGAATTGATCCTTTTGCAACTATTGGGATTGTTGCTGATGAAGTGGTTGCAACACCAGAAGTTGCTTTTGCTTGAGTTCGCTGAGTGGGAGGCTTCCTTTTTGACCTCTTCCTTCAGCCTGCAGGCCACTCAACCCATTAAACTATTCTTTTGTAAATCCCCCCCATCAAAGCCTACAAGTCACTTACTTCTTGGTCTAGCATAGGCTTCAAGCTGATAAGGGTGGGCTTTATCTTCTCCAAGTATGTGTCATCATACAGATGATTGCCATCATCTTCTAGCACTTCTACTGCAATGTTAACATTGAACTTTTTGATTTGTTCAATGGTTAATCGGGCATAGAATCTTTCCCTACTCTCCAATTCATCTTTGCAATTGGCCCAATAGTCCTCAATATTAGGTACATGGTGAATTTCCTGACTCATCTGTAAGACATCTCTGGCATAATTAACTGGATCATATTGCGGCCTTAGAATGTCATATGTTTCCAGAGAGAACTTCTTCGAGAATGTTTTATGAACATTCTTCGCCTCCGACCGGGATGCACAACTATAAGCTCTGATGGTAATTGGGAATTCATAGCCTTTCTTCTTTGCCTCTTCACAAATCAGGTTCACATGGAGTGCTTGCCTCATCACCTCGATCATCACGATCATGTTAGTAGGGTATCTAGGCAGCTTCAAAGGAAAGTCATCAAAACCTGCAAGATGAAGATATGAGAAATCTCTGAACTGAATAAAATAGCGTCCAAATTGACTTATAAAAGGCATGGCTTCAAGAGAAAATCTCCTTTCCAGACAACCTTGTAGCTCCCTACATAGACTCATTGTAAAGGTGTCATTAACTGTGAGATAATCAGCATAACTATTTTGTAGTTGCAAAGAAGGGAAAAACTCATAGCTTTTTACATCATTTAGGAATTCCTCTAACCTAGGAAGCCTAGGCCAGATTTGAATCGTAGCGAAAATATACAAGAGGACTGAAGACATGTAGAATTCATCCTGGAACTTGGCCCTATTGAGGGTGTCCGAGAGATTCTCACTCACCATAAGGGCCCAGTCAATGAAGTGATGCTGGGAGCAGATTATCTGAACCAGGAAGAAATGTTGTTCAACAAAATTAAGAGCTTCTCTCTCACCTCTAATCCTATGAAGCAATACCAGGATATCCATGATCTTTGGGTTCAGATTTGTGCTGAATAATGTTTTGGGCAACTTGCCCTTGGCACTCTTGGGTTCTTTAAACCATGACTTCATGATCTCTCTCTTCCATACCGGTCTCTTCACTAAATATTCAGAGACCGCCCAACTATAAGTCATTTCAAAGTATTCCGCTTGCTCTAGAATACGGAGGGAATTCTGGATAGACTCTCTATCAATAGAGAGGAGAACTGTGTTTTCAAGTAGAAGAATTTGCTTGGTGTCTGGGTTGTATTGAGCTATACATTCTCAGACCAATTCAGGAGCTTGAACCGCTACAGGAAAACTGGTGGCTTCAACTAACCCACTCTCCTTAAGCTTTTCTATAATAGGGTGCATATCCTCTACTCTGAATTTGTTTTGGAAGTTCTGCATATCGAAGAACTTTAGTGAGGTATCTGAGATTTTGTGCCAATCAGAGATAATGTCGTTCATTCTGTCGAATCCCACAAATCTAGAAGCCATGAGAGTATGATTCAACCTAGAGATTCAAATTTCTCTTTGGGATACATAGACAATGAGAAACTGGTCTTAGCTACTTCAAATTCAAACAATTTGGTGAACAATGGTGGTTCCAGTTTGAAATCTCCAACTGATTTTATACTTTTGAATTCTTACCATTTAACAGCCGACTTCCCGCACCACACGAATGAAAAGACCTCTACATTAATGAACAAGTCTGTTACAAAGTATAATGGCCTTATTTGAATTAATTACTTTTCTTTACATGCCGTTAGGAAACATTTTTTACTTTAGTAACTGTAACGGTAACTTTCTTGAAGTGGCAAAAAATTACTTTTCCACTTCTCCTTTGGGCGGAAAAATACTTTTATAGTGCTCTCTGTCTGAAAATCTACCAAAGGAGAATTATGGCCTATATGGGTGCCAAAATGATATATATTGATTCCATTGGCCTTTTTATATGCTAGATCTCTTATGGGATGGATTATTCTTCAAGATTTATTCACCTTGATAGTTTGGCGGAAAACGCACTTTGCAAGTCGAAACCCGCCTGTAGGAGTAGAGGAGAAGCCATTTTCCGCTTTTTCTCCTATGAGCTAACTCGATGAATTTTTCTTCCTTTGATCGTTCATTTTGTTTCCCATAGATTCAATTTGAGTGCTCAAGGATTACTTGTTCCCGACTTCCTCATTTTCCATCTTTATTTACCTCTGATACTCTTAAGTTTGTCAATTGCGGAAAGTGCACTCTGCAGGTGATTTTCCGCCATGGAGAAGCTAAAATTTGATTTCCCGCCAGTGCTACAACCTAAAGATATGAGACAAAATATCTCATCTGTATGTAAGACTAAGGTTAGAATCTTTCAAACCATGGCCTTTATCAGATTGGGAACTTAACTTACCCAATAAAAACATTATTTCAGATCTAGATTTTCCCTGGCTTAAGAAGGAGAAGGCAGATTTGGGAAATCCGATAAAGGCCTTCTAGCCTAAAGGGATCTCTAGACTTAGACTCCAGACTTTCATGAAACTTCCAAGATTACTACTACTCATTGAACAACCACTTTTGTCTTGAGGCATAAAGACGAAAAGTTGCGCAACAGATAGCATACCTTGCTTTGACATTGGTGTCAAATTTCTGCATAGAAAAACAACAATCCAATGCAATGAGAAAAGTTTCTGCCTCAAATCTAGTATCAAGACCATTGAATGGAGGTTGTCGTGATATCACAAGGTCTCTCATGTGCCTAACCTTAGCGGCCTCCTGATCACCTGAAATGCCCTTCCTAACCAGGGCTCCTAGATCTCTATCTAGTCTCTTCCTCATGGTGACACTTTTCCCTCTTATATCTATTCGCCTTGGGAAGGCGATCCAAAATGTCCTAAAGTAACTGCATGGTTTGAGTCTCTATCACAACCTCTCATTCATCACTATGCTCTTCACTGTTCACCTCATGCACACTCTCAATCCTAGCACTCGCAGATGCGCTAGGGATCCTACCCCTTCCACGCCCTCTACTGTGGCCTGTATTTAGACCCCCTGTAGAGGATCTATTTTTGGTAACCATTTTCATATATCAAACATCAAAGAAAAATGTTAACACAAAAATAAGTCATAAAGTAAAGACATGGTATGTGGTCATAAAATAGTAGTCTGAAATACAAGGGTGTTATATGCCTATGTTTGTTTTCAAGTTTTCAACTACTAAACAACTAGTGGGTATATACAATTACCAAAGATCCCAGTGTAAAGAAACATGGGCTCTGATACCAAATGTAATGCCCTGCTAGGGAACCCAAGAGAAATAACCTATAACAAGTAACTAAGTTTACAAAATAATCTTTTTTTTTAAGTTTACATTCAAGATGACTAATTATGCGGGAGCAAATACAATGAAACACAAAACATGATCATAAAGTAAACTCAAGAAGGATACAATTCTCAAGGGTTCCATAATGTAAGAATTACTCATAAATTAATTAAAGATTAAATATAAATATGCCAAAGTACAACATGATTAATAAGGACAACATCTCATAAATAATGATACGGTTACACTTAATGCCATAAGGTATATCCAAGAAATGACATCAACTACACAGATCGCAGGGTATGTAATTATAATTAAATATGAATTACAATACATTAATCCATAAACAATATAACTAAAATACATATACACAATATGATAAACAACTTTAAGAAAGATAAGAGCGTATCTCCTAAAATGTTGCAAGGAAGTACATACGCTACAAGGTCACCAACAACGGTACAAGGACGTCGAGGTATCCAATGGTAAAGAGGATCACTACCAACCATCCACCTAGCACCTAAATGGTCCACTCCCACCGGGCTGAGGAGATAATAACAGATCCCAATCGGTTTACAAACCAATCACAAAGTAGGAAGAAACAAGGAATCTAGAAAGCTCTCTATCACAAGGTACATTTCCAACTAAATAGGTAGAGACCTATAAACCCAGAGGCACCTGAATTAGGTAGGAAATCAGACATGAATATGGGGAAGTGTCATCACACGAGTCAACTCTAAGGTGACCTAGGCAGTCTCGCTGGAACCCCGGCCCCCTAGTGACTCTATGTGGTATCAACAACCTCTTGTACAGACAAGGGTACTAACTATGCAAGATCAAATCAAGCATCTTCTCCCACTCCCATCCTAGTCTATAAAAGCACTCAAGGCATGGGCGAGGAATACATATGTCTTATTAATTCATTTTTAACCTTGTAGTGTATTAGGTTATCACTTATTAAGTAACTTACAATGAGTTACCCTGGCAACCTCTTAGGGTCCCGACCCTCATTGCAAGCCACTCCCCCCTAGACACTATATTACCTACCCTAAGATCAGTGTTTAATAATCTCAAAAGTACCATATAGATACCATAGTCAAAAATAGTTCCACATAAGGCTAACAGGAACACACATTGGTTTTCAAACCAAAACATCAAGTACGAACCCATACATGCAAATATACCAACACATGAACTTAAGGCAACCAGTTGGGGAAGAAACTCGAATAGGTACCAATCGCAAAGCAAAATGGAACACATAAAGACATCGTTCACACCCCCAGCCTCTGGTACATTTTCCCTAGAAGTCAATGTACTTTCCCAACAACCCAAAGGAATAATACAATTTTTAAAAGGGAAAATACACAACAATCAACAATAGAAATTAAAACATGAACTACTAATTAATAAGTCTAATTAATTAATAATTAACATAATTATTTGTTATGATACTAATTAATATTAGATTAACTAATATTAAAGCTAAGTTCCTAAAAAAAGTACAAGTTTAAAACACTTATAGTGTATTCTAACATTAATTAATATTAAAAATCAACTACGCCATTCTTTAAAACTAATAAAATAGATAAATTAAAAAATATGTATATAATGTAATTTACATAACATATTAATTTAACACTATTAATAACAATAAATAAATTTAATTAAGTTAATTTTAAATTAAATTAAAATAAATTTAATTAAATTAAAATTATTTAAAATTTTTTTTAATTTAATAATATAAAAAAAAAACAATTATATTTGGGGGGGGGGGGGACATACCCCGCACCCCAATACCTTGGGTGGCAGGCTTCCTTGTTGCGGCTGGCAGTTAAGACTGTCGTAGGTAGTCTAGCTGCCGTGGGCAACCTAGACTGCTGCCGACAGTCTAGTTGCCTACGCAGTTGCTGCTGGGAGTTGCGGAGTAGGGACCCTCGCCCCCTCTCATTTTTTTATAATATATATTGTTTTAATTTTACAAAAAAAATGCAGAACAAAGTTTTGTAAAAAAACCACCAACAAGAAAACTAATAATTTTATTAATTTAAATTAATTTTACCACTAAAAAAAAAGGTTTAAAGGGAAAAGAATAAACACATTAAGTATCCTTGGCCTTTAAACAAAAGGTTAAAAATTCTAACTCAAATAAGCACAAAATCAACTTTGGGGACAAATTCCTCAAGAACACCAATTATTTTTCTAAGATTAACTTTTGAATTTACAAAAATTCACAGATTTGGATTAACTAATCCATTTTCTATAATTCTGAAACCACAGGATTACTCTGAATATTCCCTAGGGTATACAGAGAAAGTTTCAACCAAAACCCATCTACGAAAACTAATCTAAACGCAAAAATCTAACTTTCCTAATAAAATATTTAAAATAAAACACACCTACAAATTTAGATTTAGGATCCTACCTCAAACTCTTGATAAATCTAAAACCACTGATCCAACAGCGCACAAGCAAGCTTTCCAGATTCTCCTTCAAATCTCAGAAACTCCTCCTTAGCAAAATTCAAAGCTTGGATCCTTCCACTTCTGTGTTCTTGAGAAGAGCTCAAAAATTCCTTAAAATAGAAAAAAAAAATACTAACCTATGGTTTCTAAACTTAACCCTAAGGTTAAAAGTAACTCCAATTGACTTTTGGAGTCAAAATATTTGATTTCCAAAATAATTCATCTTTATCCTCCAAAATACAACTTAAATTTTCAATTTTGCACTTAAAAAGTGTATTTCACATTTTAATAGAAATTATAGATTCACTTAAATTAATTAATACAAGAAAGGTATATCAATTAACTTTTATTGATCAAAACCCCCTTGATTAGTTATTTAATAATTACATGATTTAAATAAAATATAACATTATTAATATACAACCCAAATTCTATTTTAACACGAATAACCTTAAACCAAGCATACAACCTGACAACCTGACATAACCAAAAATAAGAAAAACTCAGACCCAAGGAAAGGTTCCTGAATTCACATCACTTGACAGATTTTGAAGAGTGAAGGCACAAAATCTTGTCCAGTAATTAAGAAAATAAAAGGTTTAAGTTAGGGTTTTGGACTTGTTCTTTATCTTCCCCCCTCTTACCACTGAGACGTTGCGATAGGGCACGCTCACTCCTACTAATTCAGGGAAGACGATGCCTGCTGCCTATAATCCTATCATCACAAAGATGAACATGTGCATACATATAATATGTAACAAGAAATGGTTGAGGATGGTAGGTCGTGTGGATCTTATACACAAGTAACTGTGCCTTCATCTCATACCACACAATCACATTATATACAAAGTAAAAGGCATACATATGATCCATGTGCATATAAATAGGGTGTCAGTATTGTCAGTTATCCATCACCATAAATGTAATCATAACATGAGATGAACACGATAAAATTGATCATAAGTCTGACTGTAATATATCAAATCACACAAAATCCATAGTTCTTACTAACTGAAATATAGTGAACAATTATACAATATCAACTGAAATAGAAACTAGAGTCATCGATGCACACGTGTAAGTGGCCAAAAGAGTTTAACAAAAAAAACTAAAATCTACTAAAGGGTAGGCACAACATTCACCCCCCCCCTTAGCTTAGGTTTACTCCTGGAAGCCTACAAACAAATAAGGATATAAATCCCGTAGTCTCGCTGCATCCTCCCAAGTCACTGATGACTCATCAGAAGGGTCTGATTGGACCCTTACCCGCTCGATGGTGCGATCCCCAAGAGTCAAATCCTACTGCTACAAAATTCAAATGGGCTCCAAATCCATCAGCCCATCCACTACCTGGAAGGCATTCAAATCGAGAACATGTGTCACATCTGGAATATATTGTCTAAGAACTAAAACATGGAAAACATCATGAATTTGAAGTAAGTTGGGCGACAAAGCAAGATGTTAAACAACCGGTCCTATCCTCTTGAGAATCTCAAAAGGGCCTACAAAATGAGGTGCCAACTTTGAACCCTTTCCATAATGGATGGGACTCTTCTATGGTCGCACTCTCAAGAATACCCTACTACCAACTGTGAACTGTCTATCCACCCTATGAGCATCTACATACTTCTTCTGTCTATCTTGGGCTATGACCAAATGCTCTCAAATGCTATCTACTTTCTGCTCCATATCTCAAAGCATCTCAGGACCTAGCAGAATGCGATCCTCTATCCTGTCCCAACTCAAAGGTGTATGGTAAGGATGACCATACAATGCTTGAAATGGTGACATATCAATGGAGCTACGATAACCATATTTATAAGAAAACTCAACTAGGTATAAATATTCCTCCCAGTGAGTCTGTATGTACATGACATACATCCTCAACATATCCTCCAATACATGATTGACTCGCTCTGTCTGACCATTGGTCTTAGGGTGATATGCTGAACTGAAATTCAGCTGAGCTCCTAGATTGCGTTGCAAAGAAGTCCAAAATGAAGAAGTGAACGTTGGATCCCTATTTGATATAATCTTGTGGGGAATACCATGTAGTCTCACAATGTCCTGCATAAATACTTTAGTCACTGAAGTTGCTATGTAGGATGCCCTCATAGGAGAAATGTGTGCCACCTTGGTCAACCAATCAACAATGACCATGATAGCATCATGTCTGCGAGGAGACACAGCCAAACCTATGATGAAATCCATTCATATGATATCCCATTTCCATGCTGGAATGAGATTAGGCTGTAAAGCACTGCTAGATGTTGGTGGTCTACCTTAACCCTCTGAAACTCTAGATATCTTATCACAAAATCAGAAATGTCTCATTTCATAATGGTCCTGTAATATATCTGTCTAAGATCTGCATGCATCTTCTTGACACCTGGATGTGCCAAGTAAGGTGCACGATGAGCCTTAGATATAATCAATGTACAAAGATCATCTGATGGAAGTATATATATTTGGCCTGTGTGACACAAAAGACCATCTATATCTAGAACATAACCTGAAAAGATGCCCTCTAAAGGTCTCCCTGATTCAATCTTTGCACTCACTTCCTGATACCAAGTATCTGTAGGAAGTTCCTAGAGTATACAACTCCACAAATCTACACTAGGCGTCAAATTTGATATCGCATGCCTCGTTCAACTCAAGGCATTAGCTACCACATTCTCCTTACCCTGAATATTCTCGACTTCAAAGTCATATTCACAGATAAATTCCATCCATCGTCTCTACCTAGCATTCAGATTGGGTAAAGATATATTGTAGGCTGAGGTGATCACTATGAAGATCAAACCGATGTCCTAAAATAAAATGTCTCAATCAAACCAATGCATGAACTACTGCTGCTAACTCAAGATCATGTGTAGGATAGTTCAGCTCATAATCCTTGAGTTTGTAATATTTGTAATCAATCACACGTCCTTCTTGCATAAGGACTGCCCCTATACCTTACAAAGAAGCATCACTACACACCATGAATTCACCCAAAGGATTGGGTACTGCTAGAATAGGTGCACTAGTCAAATGCTCCTTGAGGTTTTGGAAGGCCTCTTCGCACTTTTCTCTCCAAACGAACTTCTTCCCTTTCCTCTGAAGAGAAGTGATAGGGTGAGAAACTCTAGAGAAGTTCTGAACAAATCAACGGTAATATCTAGCCAATCTCATGAAACTGCAAACTTCTGACACATTAGTGGGTGCTGGCCAATCCACCATTGCTTGAATCTTTGAGGAATCCACTGAGATACCCTCACCTAAAATGACATGACCCAAGTACTAAACTTCTGATTAAAATAATTCACACTTTTCCGCATTAGCATACAACTAATTATCCCGAAGGCACTACAAAACCTGTCGCATATGTTCCTCATGCTATTATGAAGATTTAGAATATATCAATATGTCATCCAAGAAGATGAGAACAAAGTGATCAAGATAAGAATGAAATACTCCACTCATTTAAGCACATGAAGACTGATGGAGCATTCATCAAGCCTAAAGGGACTACTATGAACTCATAATGTCCATAGCAAGTACGGAATGCAGTCTTGTCAATCCTTGGCAGAGGATACCTATTCTTGATCGTTACCTTGTTCAACCATCTATAGTTGATGCACAAGCACAAAGATCCATCCTTCTTCTTTACAAAGAGTATAGGTACTCCCTATGGGGAAACACTCAGTCAAATGCAACCCTTTGCCAAAAGATCTTCTAACTGGAGTCGCGACTCATTCAACTCCTGAGTGGTCATCCAGTAAGGAGCTCTAGAAATAGGTTTTGCTCCTGGAATGAGGTCAATATAGAAATCTATGTCATGCTTTTGTGGTATACCTGGAATATCACTTGGAAAGACATCTATGAATTCCTGAAGGATAGGATGATCAAGAGTCTTATCCTGTGTCTCAACTTCATCTAGCTCATTCATAGATACAACAAAAACCTGACATCCCTTTCACATGCTTCGCTTGAGTTGCATGGTAGAAATCATACGAAGGGAAATAGGACATTGAACACCCAAAATCTCCATGTCCTTTCCAACATCATCCTTGCATCTGATGATATTTTGTCTACAATCAATGTTGGCTCCATGCGATCCTAACCAATCCATCCCAATGACAACATCATATGATCCCAAGGGAATCACACAAAGGTCCACCAAGGTGGTGAACTTACCCAAGTTCAACTCACAATTAAGTACTAGAGAATCTATTGGTACCCTTTCCCACCAAGGCTAACTCTACCTACCAACTTATATCCTGCTTTACTACCACAAGCCCACATCGCTCTACCATAAAAGGAGATATAAAAGAGTCTGTAACTCCTTAATCAAACAAGATAGAAAGATAAATACCTCAATTAGCACCCAAAATTTCTACCACTGTGCCCTAGTTCTCTTCTTGACACTGATCCATAGCTACAAAGACCTTGTGAGGTCTACCAGCATCTCCTACTGTAGGCTCTGAAGCTGTGTTCCTCTATCCTAAAAAACTATGGTGCACACTGGGGACAATTCACTGCAATATGCCCAAACTTCCCACAAGAGAAGCAACTAGTACCTCTACCATAACCTCTCCCAGATAAGGGTACACTATATTGTTGGTAGCTCCCTCTGCTAGCCACTGAATGGGAGCTCTGTGATGGTTGACTGTGTTGATTGCGCTTGTTGTGCTAAAAGTTATGAAAGTTCTTTGATTGAGAGCTACCGCTATGTGCTGGAGGATATAAACCCTTCTACTACTGGCCCTTGTTACCCTTGAACTAAGAGAAGGGTTTCTTGAAGTTCCCAGCCCCTTGGGAATGATTGCCTTGAAATCCCAAATAATTAGATCCCCCAGTGTGAGCACCTACCTAGCCGCCATAACCCAAACTCTAAATTCCTCAACTAGAGTAGCTTTGTTGACTACCTCCTTAAGGGTCTTAGGTTTGAAAACCTTGACTCACCCAACAATGCAGCTATTGATCCCTCTAATGAAATGCTGAACCATCAGTGGAGACTTTTTGGTAAACCCTACATAAGGCTTCAGCTCAAAGAAATGACGCTCATACTCCTGAACTGTAAGGGTTAATTGCCGCAGATTGTGGAAATCATTTGCGTGTTGCTGGTGTTACTGGTCAGATAAGAACCACTTAGGGAAGTTCTCCATAAATAACTTCCAAGTGGTGGTTTCCATTCTAAGTCCCAACTATCCTCCTCAATCTTCCACCAAGTGGTTGCAAACCCCTCGAGGTTTATGATAGCATACCTCGCTCTGACATTGGTGTCAAATTTTTTCATAGCAAAATAATGATCCAACGCAATGACCCAAGTTTCTACCTCAAATCCAGTATCAAGAGCATTGAATGGATTTGGTCATGATCTCAAAAGGTCTCTCATTTTCTTGACCTTAGCGACCTCCTGATCACCTGAAATGCCTTTCCTAACCGGGCTCCTAGATCTCTATCTAGTCTCTTCCTCATGGCGATGATCTTCCCTCTTATCTCTATTCACCTTGGGAAGGTGATCCAAAATGGCCTGAAGTAACTGCATGGTTAGAGTCTCTGTCACAACCTCTCATTCATCACTGTGCTCTTCCATGTTCTCCTCATGTACACTCTCACTCCTAGCACCCACAGATGCGCTAGGGATCCTACCCCTTTTGCACCCTCTACTACGGCCTACATTTCGGCCCCCAGTAGTGGATCTAGTTTCGGTAACCATTTTCCTATATCAAACATCGAGGAGAAACGTTAACACAAAATTAATTCATAAAGTAAAGACATGGTATGTGGTCATAAAATAGTAGTCTGAAATACAAGGGTGTTATATGTCTATGTTTGTTTTCAAGTTTTCAACTACTAAACAACTAGTGGGCGTATGCGATTACCAAAGATCCCAGTGTAAAGAAACATGGGCTTTGATACCAAATGTAATGCCCTGCTAGGGAACCCAAGATAAATAACCTATAACAAGTAACTAAGTTTACAAAATAACCTTTTTTTTTTAAGTTTACATTCAAGATGACTAATTATGCAGAAGAAAATACAATGAAACACAAAACATGATCATAAAGTAAACTCAACAAGGATACAATTCTCAAGGGTTCTATAACGTAAGAATTACTCATAAATTAATTAAAGATTAAATATAAATATGCCAAAGTACAACATGATTAATAAGGACAACATCTCATAAATAATGATATGGTTACACTCAATGCATAAGTTATATCCAAGAAATGACATCCACTGCACAGATCACAGGGTATGTAATTATAATTAAACATGAATTACAATACATTAATCCATAAATAGTATAACTGAAATACATATACATGATACGATAAACAACTTTAAGAAATATAAGAGCATATCTCCTAAAATTTTGCAAGGAAGTACATCTGCTACAAGGTCACAACCAATGGTACAAGGACATCAAGGTCTCCAATGGTAAAGAGGATCACTACCACCCATCCTCATGGCACCTAAATGGTCCACTCCCACCGTGTTGAGGAGATAATAACAGATCCCAATCGGTTTACAAACCAGTCACAAAGTAGGAAGAAACAAGGAATCTAGAAAGCTCTCTATCACAAGGTACATTTCCAACTAAATAGTTAGAGACCTATAAACCCAGAGACAACTGAATCACGTAGGAAATCATAGATGAATATTGGGAAGTTTCATCACATGAGTCAACTCTAAGGTGACCCAGGTAGTCTCGCTGGACCCTTGACCCCCTAGTGACTCTATGCGGTATCAGCAACCTCTCGTACAGACAAGGGTACTAACTATGCAAGCTCAAATCAAGCATTTTTTCCCACTCCCATCCTAGTCTATAAAAGCACTCAAGGCATGGGCGAGGAATACAAACATCTTATTAATTCATTTTTAACCTTGTAGTGTATTAGGTTATCACTTATTAAGTAACTTACAATGAGTTACCCTGGAAACCTCTTAGGGTCCCGATCCTCATTGCAAGCCACTCCCCCTAGACACTAGATTACCTACCCTAAGATCAGTGATTAATAATCTCAAAAGTATCATATAAATACCACAGTTAGAAAATAGTTCCATATAAGGCTACCAAGAACACACATTGGTTTCCGAACCCATACATCAAGTACGAACCCATACATACAAATATACCAACACATGAACTTAAGGAAACTAGTTGGGGAAGAAACTCAAATAGGTATCAATCGCAAAGCAAAATGGAACACGTAAAGACATCATTCACACCCCCAGCCTCTAATACATTTTCCCTAGAAGTTGACGTGGGTTCCCAACTTATGCACCCTAAAATGGTCGCCTATACTTTGGGCCCCATTTATTATTTTATCAATTTATCAAATTTCTGAATCAATGCTTTGGAATATTTTCAATTCAAATCAATTTCCTTGATCAAATTGTAATTAATTCAATTATTCAATTATTTCAATATTTCTTAAGGTTTGATCATTTTTTATTTAATTAAAAGATTTAATCTCCCTTTTAATTAAATGAAATTCCTCTTATTTAATTAAAAGATTTAATCTCCCTTTTAATTAAATAAAATTCCTCTTATTTAATTAAAAGATTTAATCTCCCTTTTAATTAAATGAAATTTCTTTTATCTAATTAAAAGATTTAATTTTTCTTTTAATTAAATAAAATTTATCTTATTTAATTAAAAGATTTAATCTCCCTTTTAATTAAATTCATCTTATTTAATTAAATTAAATTCCTCCCATTTAATTAAATAAAATTCTTCCAATTTATTTAATTATAAAGAAAACCCCTCTT
>MU224513.1:622227-641357 GCA_018584345.1 Thuja plicata
TATATATATATATATATATATATATATATAATAGAATTTACATAACATATTAATTTAACACTATTAATAACAATAAATAATTTTAATTAAGTTAATTTAAAATTAAATTTAAAAAAATTTAATTAATTTAATTTAAAATTAAATTAAAATTATTTTTAAAAAAAATTAATTTAATAATTAAAAAAGAACAATTATATTTGTTGGGGGTACGTATCCTGCACCCCAATACCTTGAGTGGCAGGCCCCCTGCTGCGGTAGGCAGTTAAGACTGTCGTAGGTAGTCTAGCCACCGCGGGCAGCCTAGACTGTCATCGACAGTCTAGCTACCTACGTAGCGGCCGCCGGGAGTTGGGGAGTAGGGACCCCCGCCCCCTCATTTTTTTATTTTTCAAAAAAAATAGAGAACAGAGTTTTGTAAAAAAAACCAACAACAAGAAAAATCATAATTTTATTAATTTATATTAATTTTGCCACTCAAAAAAACAAGGTTTAAAGGGAAAAGAATAAACACAATAAGTATCCTTGGCCTTTAAACAAAAGGTTAAAAATTCTAACTCAAATAAGCACAAAATCAACTTTGGGGACAAATTCCTCAAGAGCACCAATTATTTTTCTAAGATTAACTTCTGAATTTACAAAAATTTACAGATTTGGAATAACTAATCCATTTTCTATAATTCTGAATCCACAGAATTACTCCTAATACTCCCTAGGGTATATAGAGAAATTTTTAACCAAAACCCATCTACCAAAACTAATCTAAATGCAAAAATCTAACTTTCCTAATAAAAGATTTAAAATAAAACATGCACCTACAAATTTAGATTTAGGATCCTACCTCAAACTCTTGATAAATCTGAAACCATTGATCCAGCAGTGCACAAGCAAGCTTTCCAGATTCTCCTTCAAATCTCAGAAACTCCTCCTTAGCAAAATTCAGAGCTCAGATCCTTCCACTTCTGTGTTCTTGAGAAGAGCTCAAAAATTCCTTAAAATAGAAAAAAAAAAACTACCAACCTAGGGTTTCTAAACTTACCCCTAAGGTTAAAAGTAACTCCAATTGACTTTTGGAGTCAAAAGATTTGATTTCTAAAATAATTCATCTTTATCCTCCAAAAGACAACTTAAATTTTCAATTTTGCACTTTAAAAGTTTATTTCACATTTTAATAGAAATGATAGATTCACTTAAATTAATTAATATAACAAAGGTATATCAATTATATTTTATTGATAAAAAACCCCCTTGATTAGTTATTTAATAATTACATGATTTAAATAAAATATAGCATTATTAATATACAACCCAAATTCTATTCTAACACGAATAACCTTAAACCAAGCATACAACCTTACAACTCGACATATCCAAAAATAAGTAAAACTCAGACCCAAGGAAAGGTTCCCGAAATCATGTCACTTGATGGATTTCGATGGGTGAAGGCACAAAATCTTGTCTATTAATTAGGACAATAAAAGGTTTAAGTTAGTGTTTTGGACCTGTTGATTATCTCCCCCTCTTACCACTGAGACGTTGCAATAGGGCACACTCACTCCTACCAATTCATTGAAGACGATGCCCGCTACATGTAATCCCGTCATCACAAAGACAAACATGTGCATACATATAATATGTAACAAGAAATGGTTGATGACGGTAGGTTGTGTGAATCTCGCACGCAAGTAACTATGCCTCTGTCTCATACCATAAAATCACATTATACACAAATTAAAAGGCATACATATGATCCATGTGCATATAAATAGGGTGTCAGTATTGTCAGTAATCTATAACCATAAATGTAATCATAACATGAGATAAAAATGATAAAACTGATCATAAGTCTGACTGTAATAATATCAAATCACACAAAATCCATAGTTCTTACTAACTGAAATATAGTGAACAGTCATACAATATCATTTTGAAATAGAAACTAGAGTCATGGATGCACATGTGCAAGTGGCCAAAAGTGTTTAACAAAATAAACTAAAAGCTACTAAAGGGTAGGCACTACACATCACACATGGAAGATACACTGAATCCCCCTGAGGAACTATTTGCACGCAATAATAGAGAAATTCAAAGGCTGCAAGATTCCATTAATAATCTGACTAGCTCTACTGTTTATAAGAATACATGTCAATCTATACTTCATAGCTTGATTACTATTAGGAATGACATTCATGGTACACTCCCTATGGCCCAGATGTTATAGAGGCCATACTTGAGAGGAAGAGACAAGATGTTGGCTCTGGTCTTTCTCTCAAGGAGGTACAAGCTTTAGTGTCTGAAGTGACCCTGAAAAGGGAAGTTTTTCCATATTATGTAGAGTTATAGTATGTGAAGGGATATCAAGTTACGAGGTCTCAGGATCTTGCCATATCAGCATTCATATACCCATGATTTGTAATGCTCATAGTCGTTATCCAAATAACGACCAGATTCCATTGTACTTTGCACAATAGATTTTTGTTGAGGTTCATTTAGGGAGGGTAGTTAATTAAATTGATTTTCCAGGACATCTAGGATAGGGGTGTGGAAGACTTTCTGATAGATATGCTTATCATTGAGTAGATCACCAGAGGCCAGTACACAGGGCCATTGTTGGTCAGAGGGCACCTGCGATAGTTCCTTCATTGGGTCCTGTTGTAGATGATGTTATCCGTAGTAACCAACTTCAAGGTGTGATTGATAGTGTGGAGCATATTGCAGCAGTTGCTGCATCCATAGAGAGCGATCGGGTTGGTCAGTACTTGATGTCTCGATGACACTCCAGATCGTCATTTGGAGCATCCTCTAGCAGGACCGCACATGACATGTATACTGTAGCAGGGATCCCTTCACTTTCCAGTCTAGAGGGACTTACAGGAGAGACAACATAGGTCACATTGTCTAGCTTGGCTAAGGATCTGTTGCATGCCAATGCATTTATAGTAGCGGAGCATGATATCCCTATATCGAGTGTTAGAGCTTGTGTGGGTACTGTTAGATTCACCCAGCCACCTCGTTCTCACCTAAAATGTGGCCATAGTGGTAGTGCTCATGAGGATCCACCCACTGACCACTCTACTATTGTAGAGGGAGAGGCACAACATACAAACCCTTTAGTCAGTGCAGGGCACTAGTTCTCTGATGTTGGCCTTGAGGATGTTGACTTTAGCATGGCCACTACAAGTTACCTATATTTGCTGACACATGATGATACGACTTCCATGCCATCTCATTTTATTAGTCCATTGCATTCATCATTAGAGAGATGTGTGTAGTCTACGCATGTTGCAGATACATAGATGAGCTTGGACTAGACGTAGCAAAATCTTGATATCTTGGTTGATAGAATCGAGGCTAGGGATTTTGATTACTATCAGGTGCCACCATCTACACAGGTATAAATTATCCGATTATATATATTTAATTTTATAATTTAAGTTATTTAAATTTGCAATATTTCATTTAGATGCATGCAAATTTACTTTTTTCTCTACCAGGATATGCCTCTTGTTACTCCTGCTTTGAGCATTGATCGTGTACATTGTCAAGACTCACTCGATGATGACATCAATAGTGGGCAGGTGAGTTTTTAATTTATTGATGTGTGTACACGCGTAGTACATGTTTTTCCACACTTTATAACATGTTTTCTTGTAATAATTTATCAAACTTAAAAAGATGTATATATATATATATATATTTGTCTTTCTCTATAGGGATCTGCACATCCTTCACAGCATGATAGTCACTCTGGGCATGACCTCTTAGTGAGGAGTCATCATGATGAGTCCTAGGCACTTTCATATATGATCTAGACATATTACATACATACATATTTTTGATGTTATATTATTTCATTTATATCTACTCTAGAGTCAATTGACATATGTATTGTACACTTTGATTTATGTTTGACATGATTGGCACATGTTTCATGAGCTTATAGTACATTCATCTCTATATTTTATGTTTACATGTACTTGATCTATGATTGATCTTTACATACTTGATGATCTAGATGATTGATGTTTCATGTATATGTACGTGTTATATACTTTCACTCTATATGTACATGTGCACGTTATATACTTTCATAGATATACTTTCACTCTATATACATATGTGCGTATCCTATTTAGATGTACTTTCAAATTATGATTCATTGATCTTAAACATGTTTATGTATGTGTTATATATGTGTACGTGATCTAGCGATCTTGATGTTTGGAACATAAAATTAATGAACAGTTAGACAGATCGATAAAATTAAATTATATCCTAGAATTAAGTAGTTACATAACATGCATGATCTACACATTCATATTCCAACTAAATAAGTATCCACATGACCTAGAATTAATTCACTAGACAAAACTTTAAAGTAAATACACATCCTGAAGACATTTTTGAGATATATTATAAATTTTAAAAAATTGCTCCATTCACTACATGGGCACCGGTAGGAAAGAATGGAGCTAAGAAAACCTCTGGTCTCGCATGTGACAAATTTAGTACATAACTTGATATTTCATGCATGTTTTAGACCACATCAAGTGGTCTGGCTCGCTCTTGGATAACATTTAATATTCTCTCATGGTCATCAGTATCAAGTCTCCACTTACAAACCCCACGTCCTATCACTGGATGAAGAGATAGGACAGTGGAAAAATTACATGATGGCTATACTGATAAACCTTGTTGTTAGGTTGATAATCAATAAAATTAATCCCATGTTTTAATATTTTGGTTTACTTCAAATATGTTCCTTGCACAACAACTGAACCTTCATATACAAGTTCAACAACATATATAGATAGATGTGAAATTAACCATAAACATGCGTGTATAATTACATCATAAGTTAAACCTTAATTTTAATAAATTAAACACAAACATGTACACTACTAACCTATTGGAAACATAATTTCATCACTTGTTTCATTCTTTTTTGGTTTCATCCTCTCCTTGGTGCAACGTAATAAATACTAACTAACCCATTCCACATTTCCAAGCTCTTCTATTACTGCAAAAACATGTCCTGCAAAATATGTTTTCAATTTGAGGTCTCTAAATATAAATTAAACATCAACATTGAATAGTAAATAAGAACATGTGTACATGTGAGTGCTATTTACATGGACACGTACCAATTTTGATCAAACCTGAAATATGGTCATAATCGGTTGAAATCAATGGAATGTCATCAAATCTTTCATCCTCAACTTCATCATTTGTATCAGTAACATTTAGTGGAACCAAATTCCATTCACTAACATATCCACATTTTTGGTTGATACATTCACCATAGTTTTTTAGAAATGTAGTCATAACAAAAGCATGATTAATCTCTAGTGTATAATGACCACACATTACTATATGTACTCATAACTGAATGCAGGGATCTTGTTTTTTCTACCCTCTTGCATCCATGGATTGATCTCTATAAACACCTGAACAAAACACATACATGTAAAAATTTAAGACAACTTAAAATCATATATATATATATATATATATATATATATACCATGTTCTTTAATTCAATTCAAATAAATTTAAAGTACATACATTAATTTAAACTTCAAAATAAGTGATGTTTCATTTATACTAGACATATCCCAGAATACTCTGAATGGTATGACTCGATCCAAACGTGATGTTGTGTGTGTTGGAAATGAGATAATTAACTAAGAAGGGAGGGGTGAATCAGTTACTACAAAACAAATCCTTTGTCCCTTAGATGTCTTAAATACTTTAACACTGTTACTCGGTCAATTAAGATATTCTTTTGTAACTCGGGTGTCAAAGAAATATTTATAATATCCAATGAAATGTATACCTTAGTGATTAAGTGCAAACACATAAAGCATAAAACAAATAACATATACACAGGTGACACCAAGATTTAATGTGGAAACCCAATATGGGAAAAACCACCAATGTAACTAGTTACTATTTTTCACTCTTTTGAAGTGAGCCCTATTAGGAGCCAACCCTTTTAAAGGTTACAATAACACACTGTTAGGTGTGACCCTATTAAAGGATTTAATCACCCTATGAGGACTGGCCTTGTTAGAGGTCTTCAACACTTCAACATAGAAATGCTACCTTGTGAGAGGATTTACAAAAATACTGTTAAGTCTACTCTGTTAAGAGATTTGAGATCACTGCTACAATTGTTAGAGAGTAAGAATGAATTGACCTGTATGTGTAAGAAACTATCTTTGCTGATTCAGATCTTTGTTCTGATAATGACTGGATCCTTGTCGATCAGATGTTCTATTGCAGCTTCGAGTGATCTGTACTCAATCAGAGTCCTATCTAATTTTTTCTTCACTCTTTATATCACAGAATTCCACACTTCTGCTTGTCTTCAACTTTTACACACTCATTTTATTATCCACACATTCAATCCAAACTTGACCTTTCATATATATGATGAGCCCTATCAAGTCGGCTTGAATACACTTCTAAATAATAAATCACAATTCACTCGGCCTCATATAACCAATTAATTATAGAATGTAAATCACTGTTAGTTAGCTGGTACTGAATGTCCGACCATGACTGAAATGCCCGAGTGACTCAGTCAACACTGAACTTCTTCAATACTTGACTAAACTCGGTCAACACTAAAACAACTCATTCTATTCACCAACTATGCTCAATTCGAATGTAGACATTTGTGTAACATCACTACATAAGTGTATATACATGTGTAACATCAATGACAATACAAAATTGAATAATTGTCTTCAACAATCTCCCTCTTTGGCATTGATGGAAACACAACATGTCATAATACAAAGAATTATAAAGCAATAGAAAAATTTCTTTAATGTCTTTAGATTCATCTTGATTCTTATCCAAAAACTCCCTCTAACATCAAAAACTCCCTTACTGTATTATAGAAAACTCTCCCTCTTTTATCTTATTCTTATGTATTATAGAAAACTCTCCCTCTTTGATAACAGATGTCAATGACTCCATAAGTTACTTAACTTTATTTTTTAAGACTCCATCTTCTTAAATATCAATATTCAGTACTATTTCACTTTGTAATTGTAATGTACTTGAATGTACTAATTCATCTACAATGTGCTCTGATGTACCTGCATCAACTGATAGATCTTCACTGTCGCTCGGGTTGATGCATCACTAAACTATATATTAGTGAGCTTCAGTTAGGGGAAGCACCCCTAGCTTTCCTCTAAGATACAATAATGCATCCTTAGGTAAATTTTTGGTGAATATGTCTGCAACTTGTTCTTTGGTATTCACATATTCCAACCTTACTTCTTTATTCTATACCAATTCCCTCAAAAAATGATACTTTATTGCTATATGCTTGGTTTTGGTGTACATCACAGGATTCTTTGAAATTTTAATGGCGCTGGTGTTGTCACAGTAGTTAATAACTAATTCTTTTACTTCTTCCTTCATTCCTGACAACAACTGCTTGATCCATATGATGTTTGAACAGTTCACTGTTACAGCAACATATTGTGCCTCTGCTGTAGACTGAGAGATAAAATATTGTTTCTTGCTAGTCCAAGACACTAACCTCTTTCCAAGAAAGAAAGCTCCATCACTGGTTCTTTTCCTGTCATCGACACTTCGAGCCCAATACACATCAGTGAATTCCTTTAAATCCACAGTTTCCACCTTTCTTATACCATAAACCATAGTCTTCAGTACCCTTCAAATATCTCAAAATTATTTTGATTTCCATTAGGTGATTGTCTCCGGGATTAGCTGAAATTCTTGCAACAATACCAACTACCAATGTAATATCAGGTCTGGTGTGAACAACATATTGCAATTTTCCAGTCATGGATCTGTAGTTGGTCTGATCTACCTCTTTTGAATCATCATCCTTAGACAATTTATGTCCAGTACACATGGGTGTTCCAACAGGTTTGTAATCTTCCATACCAAATTTCTTAATTATCTCCTTGATATATTTTGATTGATTAATGTAGATACCATCCTTCATTTGATGTACTTGTGATCCAACAAATAATTTTATCTCACCAAACATAGACATCTCAAATTCTTTACTCATAGCTATAGAGAATGCTTTGCATAGGTCATCATAACCAGTGAATAATATGTCATCAAAAAATATCTCTACTAACAATATTTTGTTCTGTGGTCCTTCTTTGATGTACAGGATACTATTATCATTGGTTCTCTGAAATCAAATACTTACTAGATAGCTATGTAGTCTTTCATACCAGGCTCTAAGCTTACTTCAGTCCATAAAATGCTTTGTGTAGCTTGCAAACCATATTCCTTCTGCTAGGATCAACAAATCCTTCAGGTTTTTCAATGTAGACTTCTTCTTCTAGGATTCCATTCAGAAATGCAGATTTCACATCCATTTGATATACTTTGTATCCTTTATGTGTAGCATATGCTAGAAGAGTTCTAACTCCTTCAAGTCTTGCAAAAGGAGCAAAATTTTCTCCATAATCAATACCCTCTTCTTGAGCATATCCTTTACAAACTAGTCTGGCCTTGTTTCTAGAAACTTTACCATTTTCATTCATCTTATTTCTAAAAACCCACTTGGTTCCAATCACATTCTTGTCCTTTGGCCTAGGCACAAGAGTCCAAGTTATGTTCTTCTTAATCTTCTCAATTTCTTCATTCATTGCCTCTATCCAACTTTCATCATTCAATGCATCTTTAACAATTCTAGGTTCAAATTCACTTAGTAAACATGTACCTTTGAGTTTGTTCCTTGTCATTACACCTTTTGTTTGATCTCCAATTATTTTCTCAGGTGCATGATGCCTTCTAACATATTTTGAAAGTACTTGATCCTTTAGTCTAGATTCTAGACTTGATCCACTAGGTCTGTCATTTGCAAACATTCTTTCATGTTCTTCTATCTGATGCTTGGGTTCCACTATTTGTGATTCGATTCCCTCTGTCCATGACTCAGGTTCCTCTATCTGAGACTTGGTTACCTATGTCTATGACTCGATCTCTTCTACCAGTAGCTTGGGTTGCACATTTTGTGCTAGTATATTTAGTGGTTGATAGTTCTGTTGTACAATCACCATTGCTCAAGTCATAGGTATAGTATCAGGTTCATGATACACAAAGTTCCTATAGTCTTCAGGCTCTTTACTGCTCTTCTGTTCACATTTTTTTGCAAACTCATCAATCTTGACATGTACACTTTCTATGACTTTATGAGTAGTAAGATTCACACATTTGTATGCTTTGCTTTTACATAAGTAACCTAGGAATATTCCTTCATCACTTTTTGCATCTAGTTTTCTATTTCTTGCTTCCTTCAAGATGTAGCATCTACTTCCAAATACTTTGAAATAATGAACATTGGGTTTATAGCCATACCATAATTCAAAAGGTGTCTGGTTACTACCTTTCTTTAGTTGAACTCGGTTCAAGGTGAACATTGTAGTGTTGATGGCCTCCTTCCAGTATTTGGCAGCAACATTCTTTTCAATCATTAGGGTTTTGGCGCAATCTATAATGGATCTGTTTCTTCTTTCTACTATTCTATTTATTGTGGTGTACCAGGGGTAGATACATAATTCCTCTCTCATTATAGAATTCATTGAACTCATTAGAAATGAATTCTCCTCCTCTATCAAATCTTAGGCATTTTAGTTTCTTTCCTGTTTCCTTTTCAACTCTTGCAAGATACCATTTGAATTTCTAAAAAGCTTTTGATTTCTCTCTGAGAAACATGACAGTCATCATTCTAGAATGATCATCAACACATAGAATAAAATACTTCTCTCCAGTATATCTTTTTGTTCCAATTGGTCCACATAGATTAGTATGTACCAATTCCAAGACTTCATCAGTATTGTAATTCTTTCTTTTAAAACTTGTGTTGCTCATCTTTTCGATTTGACATTGTTTGCATATTGTTAACTTGGGTTTCTTCAAAATAGGAATACCTCTGACTCTCTTTTTCTTTATTATGTTTACCAGATTATCAAAGTTTACATGACACAACATTTTATGCCATAATCAAGTTTCTTCTACTTGTGCAATAAAGCATGAACCTTTAGTGAGATCAAGATAGAATATATTACCTTTTTTTTGCCTTCCAGTTCTGACTAGATTCCCTTTACCATCCAGGAGCTTAGCCTTACCATTCATGAATTCTACCTTGAAGCCAATGTTGTTCAGCTGTGCTATGCTGAGTAGATTTATCTTCAATCCTTCAAACCAATAAGCATTATCACACTTGATTCCTTCTATCAGAGTAATGCAACCTTTTCCTCTTACAGGGCAAGGTTCATCATTCCCAAAATTGACACTCCCACCATCATAGTGTTCAAGATCTTCAAATTTTGTCTTATCACCAGTCATGTGATGAGAACAACCACCATCAATTATACATGTGTCATTTTTATTGATGTGTGAGAAAAGTGTTGTCTTTTCATCTTCTTCATCCTTAATAGAAATATAAACCATTCCATCTTCTTCTTCATCACTGTCAGAATCTTTATCAATATAACATGACTTCTTACCTTTATCATTGTAGCTTTTTTAGTTCTTGAAATATTTCTTGTTTTTTAATTTTTTGAACTTTTTCTCATCTTTGTCTTCTTTGCTCGAACACTTTGCAGCAATGTGACATACCTCATTGCATGAAGAACAAATCAATGGTATTTTTCCTCTGTATTTTCCTTTTGCAGCTCTTCTTGCAAGTAATGCTTCAATGATGTCAAGATCTTCATCATCAGATTCATCATCACTGCCACTTTTGATTTGCTTCCCTTTTGAGTATTTATCCTTCTTACCAAGGTTTAATTTAGCTTTGAATGCAGACTCAAGATTGCTAGATCTAGGAGAGTAATTGTCAAAGTTTTCCATCTCAAAGGTTGTAAGCCTTCCCACTAATGTATCTAGAGTTATATCTTTATTGCACCTCATCTCTTGAATAGCTGAAACTCTAATAACATAGATAGGAAGTAAAGTTCTTAGTACCTTGCTGACCACTGTTGTATCTTCAATTATTCCACCTGCAGCTCTGATGACACTCACAATTTTCTTGATTCTTTCACTCTATCTTGTAATGTATTCTCCTTCTTTCATTTTCATTTGGTCAAATTATCCTCTTAGACTTTCTACTTTGGCTTTCTTTACATTTGTATCTCCTCCATGAATGTTCTGTAATTTCTTCCACATATCATAGGTTGTAGGGAAGTCCTTGACTTCATCAAATTCTGAGTAGCTGAGTGAAGAATCTATATCAATCATCATTATGTTATGAAGATTTTGTTTCATCATCTATTCCACAGTCATAGTATGTGTTGGTTCCACATATTTTATTTCCAAAAATTTCAAATTAGCATCTCTGATAGTAGATAGATGTAGCTTCATCAGCTCTTGCCATGCTAGGAAGTTTTCTTTATTTAGCTTTGGGATCTCCCTTTTGTAAGACATCTCTGATCTTTAGCTTAGGTCTTGAAACCTTCTCTGAAAGATATTGAAGCTATGATACCAATTTTTGGAAATGAGATAAGTAACTGAGAGGGGATGGGTGAATCAATTACTATAAAAGAAATCCTTTGTCCCTTAGATGTCTTAAATACTTTAACACTGTTACTCGGTTAATTAAGATATTCTTCTGTAACTCAGGTGTCAAAGCAATCTTTATAATATCCAATGCAATTTATGCTTTATTGATTAAGTGCAAAAACATAAAGCATAAAAAAATAACATATACACAAGTGACACCAAAATTTAACATGGAAACCCAATATGGTAAAAACAACCAATGTAACTAGTTACTATTTTTCACTCTTCTAAAGTGAGCCCTATTAGGAGCTAACCATGTTAAAGGTTACAATAACACACTATTAGATGTGACCTTGTTAAAGGATTTAATCACCCTATGAGGAGTGGCCTTGTTAGAGGTCTTCAACACTTCAACATAGAAATGCTACCTTGTGAGAAGATTTACAAAAAGACTATTAAGTCTACTCTGTTAAGAGATTTGAGATCACTGCTGCAATTGTTAGAGAGTAACAATGAATTGACATGTATGTGTAAGAAATTGTCTTTGCTAATTCAGATCTCTATTCTGATTATGACTGGATCCTTGCTGATCAGATGTTCTATTTCAGCTCCCAGTGATCTGTACTAAATCAGAATCCTATCTAATTTTTCCTTCACTCTTCATATCATAGAACTCCACACTTCTCCTTGTCTTCAAATGTTACACACTCACTTTATTATCCATGCATTAAATCCAAACTTGACCTTTCATATATATGATGAGCCCTATCAAGTCAGCTTGAATACACTTCTAAATAATAAGTCACAATTCAGTCGGCCTCATATAACCAGTTAATTATAGAATGTAAATCACTGTTAGTCGGCTGGCACTGAATGCCCGACCATGACTGAAATGATCGAGTGACTTGGTCAACACTAAACTTCTTCAATACCTGACTAAACTCAGTCAATACTAAAACAACTCATTCTATTCACCAACTATGCTCGGTCTGAATGTAGACATTTGTGTAACATCACTACATAAGTGTATATACATGTGTAACATCAATGGCAATACACAATTGAATAATTGTCTTCAATAGTGTGATCCTGAGTTGGAACCACAAAATGCATCTTGCACCATTCAACTACATCATGAGCATTATTTATATGATATCCCTGATAGTCCAACTGATACTTTCTTAAATCATGTTTGAACAGGCTCCTACACCATCATGCTCTCCCTTTCCATGTCCACTCTCAAATAAATTCCAAAGATGTGGTATCTTTTGGTATCGATGATATCTGCATAGTGCATAAAATGGCCTTGCTGATTTAAATTGTGTTGCACATCCATCTGACCAAACAAAAATGCTTTTCAATTTTGATGCCTTTGTTTTCCAAATATCCAAAAAATGTTTTAAAGTAATGCTCAACAAAATGTATGTCATGCTCTTTATCATCACTAATGTAAAAGTGATATTCTTTCTTTATGACCTGTGTTTGATATGTACTTTCAACACCATCCAAATCTAATTATGCATGTCGATAAGAAACACGTACCATGATAGTGACTTGCTCTGTATAGTAGTATTCTTCTTGAAGTTGTTTTTGAGAAACAAAAGAGTAATTTTCTGCAAAGTCAACAACTGATAAAAATTTTCCAACTGGAAAAGTTTCTCTTAGTAGTTGGAACTATTTTGCTTGCCATTTGGAAAAAAAACATGATGCATATATGGTTGTATTAATTACAAAAATTCTCCATAAATGTTGCAACATGTATCTCCTCCTCTACATATTCCAACCTTGTTGACTCTTTCCCAACTTTCATTTCAGACTTTATGTACTTGTAACTCTTACATTTTACCATCCTCGTCATGTCAGTATCTTCAACTCTCAAAGGAAATTTAGCCAAATCCCCACATGTTTGAAAATTTCCTCTTATGCAATTTGTTTCAGGTATTTCATGATCAATTGATTTGTTACATAAGATTGATGCTATGAATTGGATTGGGCATTTTGGAAAATCCTTTTGATAGCCATTGTGTTATTCTATCATCTTTCTGAACCCTTGATAGTAGAGATCAAATTCAACATGATATCGACAAAAACAAGTTTCAAAATATTTATTTATCTTTACAAAATATGGCTTTAATCTTTCAAATATTGTTTGTCCAATCATAATGTCAGGATTTGAATTTAAAAATGAGAGATACAATTCATGTTGTGTGTTGTCCAAACAATGTTTTGTGTGCTACAAATACTCCTTAGGCTCAGTCCTCTTCTTGATAACATCTCTTGTATTTGGTAAAGGACGAATATGATCAGTCCAAAATGTCGTAACCAAGTTCCTAACTATTTCATGAATCCTATCAAAGCGTAAAGCTCTACACGTTAGTGCCCAATTACCTTCCAATGTAGTATCATCCAAATTGATTCTCATTTTCAAATAATGTCCTAGTGTCTTCCCACTGCACTCGATATGGGATGAAAGTGAAGAAATTTGTCTTTTTTGGGACATATTTTTATTCAAAATAGATGTTAGTATCACTCTTCTTGAAATAGACTTATTTGCGGATCTAGTTGTTTTCCCAATGGAATACAAACCTTCCTTAACACTTTCAACAATATTTTTTTGTATGTTAGACGTTTTTGTCCTTTTCAAGCTTGTATCTACACACAACAAATTTAATGGCTCTTTTAACTCATCTTTAAGAAGTGTAGTTGATATTAGTTGGGTTTTTTCAAGTGTATCAAGATTCTCAAATTGTGCAATTATTTCCTTAGACTTTTATTCAATGCCCTCTTCGTAGTATTTATGGATTGTTTAGAATAACCTCTCAATTTTTCCACATCCATTTCGATTAAATGATCTATGCTTTTATGATTAATTTTTCTCTTCAACTCTTGGGCTAGAATAATATTCTCATTTGTTGTTTGTGCTTGGGCTGCAAATAAAATAAAAAATTCTCTTAATAGCTCATCTTAAGGGGAAAGACCCAAAATGCATAATTAACTGTGCTAAGAGACTAAATTGAGACAGTGGGGGAGAGTCAGAGAGAGAGAGAGAGAGAGAGAGAGAGAGATGTGTACTTGTTTGGGATTCTGAAGGTTATACTTGTTGAATCTGTTGACCTTGTGATGACCCTTCTCCAAATTCTAAAGGTTGGGCTTGTTCACCTTGCGATGACCCTTCTCCAACTTCATAAGGTTGTGTGTCTTGAGAATTTCCTGCATACAAAGATATAATTATTTTAAACAAAAGGGTCTAATTGGGTCTAATTGTGTCAAATTGTGTCTAATTAGGTCCTAAAGGGTCTAATTGGGTCTAATTAGGTCCTAAAGGGTCTAATTGGATCTAATTAGGTCCTAAAGGATCTAGTTAGATAAAGGGTCTAATTAGGTCCTAATTAGATGTACTTAGGTCCTAAAGGGTCTAATTGTGTCTAATTAGGTTCCAAAGGGTCTAGTTAGGTTATAAAGGGTCTAATTGGGTATAATTGTGTCTAATTAGGTCCTAAAGGGTCTAATTGTGTTTAATTAGGTCCTAAAGGGTCTAATTGTGTCTAATTAGGTCCTAAAGGGTCTAATTGGATATAATCAGGTTCTAAAGGGTCTAGTTAGGTTATAAAGGATCTAATTAGGTCCTAATTGGATCTAATTAGGTCCTAAAGGGTCTAATTATGTCTAATTAGGTCGTAAAGGGTCTAATTGTGTCTAATTAGGTCCTAAAGGGTCTAATTGGGTCTAATTGTATCTAATTAGGTCCTAAAGGGTCTAATTGGATCTAATTAGGTTCTAAAGGGTCTAATTAGGTCTAAATTGGATCTAATTAGGTCCTAAAGGGTCTAATTGGGTCTAATTGTATCTAATTAGGTCCTAAAGGGTCTAATTGTGTCTAATTAGGTCCTAAAGGGTCTAATTGTGTCTAATTATGTCCTAAAGGGTCTAATTGTGTCTAATTAGGTCCTAAAGGGTCTAATTCGATCTAATTAGGTTCTAAAGGGTCTAGTTAGGTTATAAAGGATCTAATTAGGTCCTAAAGGGTCTAATTGGGTCTAATTGTGTCTAATTAGGTCCTAAAGGGTCTAATTGGATCTAATTAGGTCCTAAAGGGTCTAATTAGGTTATAAAGGGTCTAATTAGGTCCTAATTGGATCTAATTGTCCTAATTGGATCTAATTAGGTCCTAATTAGATCTAATTGTCATAATTGTCCTAATTGGATCTAATTAGGGTCTAATTGGGTCTAATTAGGTAATTAAGGGTTTAATTGGATCTAATTAGGTCCGAAAGGGTCTAATTAGGTCCTAAAAGCTCTAATTATGTCTATTAAGGTCATAAAGGATCTAACTGGGTCTAATTGTATCTTATTAGGTTCTAAAGGGTCTAATTGGGTCTAATTAGGTCCTAAAGGGTCTAGTTGGGTTATAAAGGGTCTAATTAGGTCCTAATTGGATCTAATTAGGTTCTAAAGGGTCTAATTGGGTCTAATTGTGTCTAATTAGGTGCTAAAGGGTCTAATTGTGTTTAATTAGGTCCTAAATGGGTCTAATTGGGTCTAGTTGTGTCTAATTAGGTCCTAAAGGGTCTAATTGTGTCTAATTAGGTCATAAAGGGTCTAATTGGGTCTAATTGTGTCTAATTAGGTCCTAAAGGGTCTAATTGGATCTAATTAGGTCCTAAAGGGTCGAATTGGGTCAAATTGTGTCTAATTAGGTCCTAAAGGGTCTAATTGGATCTAACTAGGTCCTAAAGGGTCTAATTAGATCCTAATTGGATCTAATTAGATCTAATCAAGTCCTAATTGGGTCTAATGGGATCTAATTAGGTCCTAATTGGGTCTAATTAGGTAATAAAGGGTTTAATTGGATGTAATTAGGTCCTAAAGGGTATAATTGGGTCTAATTGTGTCTAGTTAGGTCCTAAAGGGTCTAATTGTGTCTAATTAGGTCGTAAAGGGTCTAATTGTGTCTAATTAGGTCCTAAAGGGTCTAATTGGATCTAATTAGGTCCTAAAGGGTTTAATTAGGTTATAAAGGGTATAATTAGGTCCTAATTGGATCTAATTAGATCTAATCAAGTCCTAATTGGATCTAATTGGATCTAATTATCATAATTGTCCTGATTGGGTCTAATTGGGTCTAATTAGGTAATAAAGGGTTTAATTGGATGTAATTAGGTCCTAAAGGGTATAATTGGGTCTAATTGTGTCTAGTTAGGTCCTAAAGGGTCTAATTGTGTCTAATTAGGTCATAAAGGGTCTAATTGTGTCTAATTAGGTCCTAAACAGTCTAATTGGGTCTAATTGTGTCTAATTAGGTCCTAAAGGGTCTAATAGGATCTAATTAGGTCCTAAAGGGTCTAATTAGGTTATAAAGGGTCTAATTAGGTCCTAATTGGATCTAATTGTCCTAATTATGTCCTAATTGGATCTAATTATCCTAATTGGGTCTAATTAGGTCCTAAAGGGTTTAATTGGATCTAATTAGGTCCTAAAGGGTCTGATTGGGTCTAATTATGTCTAATTAGGTGGACTAAAGGGTCTAATTGAATCTAATTAGGTCCTAATGGGTCTAATTAGGTCCTAAAGGGTCTAATTGGATCTAATTAGGTCCTAATAGGTATAATTAGGTCCTAATAACTTCTAATTGGTCCTAAAGGGTCCAATTGGATCTAATAAGGTCCTAATGGGTCTAATTAGATCTAATTAGGTCCTAAAGGGTCTAATTGGATCTAATTAGGTCCTAAAGGGTCTAATTGGCTCTAATTGTGTCTAATTAGGTCCTAAAGGGTCTAATTGGATCTAATTGGGTCAGGTAAAGGATCTAATTGGATCTAAGTGGGTCCTAATAGGTACAATAAGGTCTAGTAGGTACAATCAAGGGTCTAATTGGGTCTAAGTGGGTCTAATGGGGTCTTAAGGGGTCATATAACCTATCATAGGTCCCGATAGGTCTAATTGGGTCTAATTAGGTCCTAAAGGCTATAATTGGATCTAATTAGGTCCTAATACATTCTAATTGGATATAATTAGGTCCTAAAGGGTCTAATTGGATCTAATTAGGTCCTAAAGGGTCTAATTGGATCTAAGCGGGTCCTATTGCTAATATTAGGAATTAGTAGGTCTATTACTCATATTAGGTATAAATTAGTCGTATTAAAGGTCTAATTAGGTCTTAAATTATTTATGCGCTAATTAGTATTGAGTATTTGGTCTTAAGGAGTACTTTTACGTCTTATTACTAAATAAAAAATTATGTCATAATTTAGTTCCTATTAGTTCAGGACTATTACAAGAACATGTATTAGGTCCTAATAGATCTCTAATTAGGTCTTAGGGCTAATTAGGTCATAATTAGGTCTAGAATTAGGTCTTAGTTCTAATTATGTCCTAATATAGATCTAATTAGGTAGGGTTTCTAGGGTTTATGGTTTAGGGTCTTAGGTCTAATTAGGTAGGGTTTAGGGTCTTAGGTCTAATGAGGCAGGGTTTAGGGTTTAGGGTCTCAGGTCTAATTAGGTAGGGTTTAGGGTCTTAGGTCTAATTATGTCCTAATAGGTCTAATTAGGTCTTCTTTATCAAATTAGGTATTGCAATATCATGCTTACATGTTTCATTAAGACAAGTCATAATCATCAACTTAAAATATGGATAGAGAGAGAGATAAAGAGATATAGACATGTACCTTATTTCTTATGATAATATCTTTCCCAAGCTTCTTCATGTAGTCTTTGTTCAGTCTCTTCTCAATAATGTCGTGTACTCTTATTTAGCCTTCTCTTTTTATTTCCCATCACAAGTTGCAAAATTGTCTTCCTTTTCCAAAATGTGAATTATTTTTCAACTTTCAAATTAATAAGATGATGAAAACATATATTTATTTATATGTAATCATTCTGAACCCGAAACGACACCGAATAGGCCGACATAGGTTTCTATCGAAACTGCTAAATTTTGATCGAAAGTGCTTTGGTAAATGGTAAACAAATGCCAAATCATGAAACTACTTATGATAGAAAGTAGTTTTGATCGAAACTAGAAATAGTTTCGATCGAAACTACTTTCTATTGAAAGTAGTTTCTATCAAAACCCTCTGAATAGAGGCCATTTGCAGAGGCTAACAAAAATTTGTAGTTTTCATGGCTTCGGGGCTCAAGCACGGGGCTCAAATGGAAGAATAGGGAGACGTCCTTTTTCATCACACAAGTACTTTGAACGAGATTTCTAACGAATATAGATTTGACAATTTTTGAATTAATTAGGTCTATGTTTTTTGACGTGCATCGAATGTAGGTTTTTTATCAAATATAAACCTCCAAGTTTGACGTTCAATGAAAAATAGTAGAAAAGAGATTGTAAAAAAAAAAAATAACAGTGCCCTCCGGCTTCGAGTCTACTTTCCGTAAAAAAAAATGAATTTTGATAAATACACAACAAGTTATAAGCTATGCAGTCAAGGTATGTCAAAATTACGGTTTACTCTACTTCAAACGTTCATAAAATATGAAATAATCATGATAATGTCTTCAAAACAATTGCATGCCCTCCGTATGGATGTTACAAAATCAAATTCGAAAGAAGTGCATTGATATCTATTTTAGAAAAAAAGTTATGCTCTATGAAGTCAATGTATCTTTTTG
>MU224513.1:641909-652688 GCA_018584345.1 Thuja plicata
TATATATATATATATATATATATGAAGAGACTTTAGTAAAGCAAAGTGTGTGTAAGTAATGAGATGATATGATGCAGATGGAATGCATGGATGCATTGTGATGTAAGACATATGCGAGCTACAACTGGAACTATCTAAGTATAGCTAATGCTTGTAATGTTCACTACTGAGAATTGATTATAACATAGCTATTTCTGATTGTAAGAGAAATGTGCTCAGTATACCTTTAACAGGTTTTTGTATTCCCTAATAGGGAAATGTACTAATGTAATATTCATCTCCTAATAGGGCTAGGTCTCCTAACATGGACACTATACTTTTAGTGCCTATTTGTGGGTACCATCCCCACCGGGGTTTTCCCTTGGCAAATGTTTCCTTGACAATAATTCATGGTGTTATGAGTTATGTGTTGTGTGCTTATGTTCTTTTCATTTCAGTAATTACATGGTTAATTTGGAAATTATTAAGTTCATGTTTAAAGTGTTGTAATACTGGTTCACCCCCCTCTCAGTATTACTTAATCCTAGCAATTGGTATCAGAGCTTTTGGCCCTTGGAAAGAAAGTTTAACAACTTAAGGGAGATCGAGATGGATTCTGAAATTTTGGAAGAAAACTTTGAAGTAGCACTTGAAGATCTTGACAAAGCTAAAGCAGAGAATGGTGACTTGAAATTCAAATTGAGACGAGCAGAGAGATTCATTAAGAAACTAAAAGAGTGGCTTGAACTTTCCAGAAGTCAGAGACAAGATCTTATGGTTAATATAAAAGAGGATTTAGACAATGATAATTCAGATCAGATAATGCAACTTGAGCAAGAGAAAGATACCTTAAAACTTGATTATGAAACTACTTCACTACAGATGGCTAAAGAGATTCAAAAATAAAAGGATGCTAAGAACAAAATTGAAGAAACCTTGAAGGATGCTAATATTCAGATGAGACAAATGAAGACTGAACTTGAACACTACAAAAAAAGTATCTAGAATTAGAGAAATACAATCAGATCATAAAAGGAGAACTTGTTGAGGCAAAGAATCATATTGAGAAACTTCACATGAGTAGTAACTTGATCGATGAATAGAGAGACAGATCTTTGGTAGTTCAAATGCTCATTATGTCTGTTGTCCTGTTTTACTATGTGATAATCTAAAATTGCAGTGGGTTAGTCTTAAATTATAGTGGGTAATGTTGGTAAAAAATTAGAAAATGGTCGAAAGTGACAAGGGATGTTTGAGAGCATATCATCCCCAAAGTTGATATAATTAACATTGTGGATGATTAGGGTGTCTCAAATGGATTTAAATTTCATGCATTGATAATTACCAGATGGGTTTTTTTGACAAGAATAGTGCCATGCGCTAAATGTAGAAACTAGGATTTGGAAACTCGTGATATGTGGTTGTGCTTGCAATTTGGTTTAGTTGGGATTCTATATTAGAAAAAAGAATGGTTGTACTTTTAGATGTAAAATTTGTTATAGAGAATTCGTTATGCCAACTTCAATGTTTTAGTAGTGATTTATTAATGGCTCATATTTGCCAAATTTTTTGTGAAATTGGAAAATTTAAATTTGACTAATAATTCAAGATTTAAGTAAAAAGGTTATAATTAGAAAAAAATTGAAAGTGACAAGAGATGTTTGAGAGCATATCGTCCCCTAAGTTGATATAATTAACATTGTGGATAATTAGGGTATCTCAACTGGATTTAAATTTCATGCATAAATAACTGTTAGATGGTTTTTTGACAAGAAATAAACATACAATAAACATACACCATAGAGCATATATACCCCTGTGATTAATTTTTCTAGAATAAGTGAACTTTGATGCGGAATTGAATTTTGGAATACGTAATCGTCCATGGTGTCATGCGCTAAAGGTAGAAACTAGGATTTGGAAACTCATAATATGTGGATGTGCTTTCAATTTGGTTTAGTTGGGAGTCTATCTTAGAAAAAGGAATGGTTGTACCTTTAGATGATAAAGTTTTCATAGAGAACTCTTGATGCCAACTTGAATTTTTTAGCAATGATTTTTTATTGGCTCATTTGCCAATTGCCATTTTTTGTAAACTGGAAAATTTAAATTTGGCTAATAATTCAAGATTTAAGACAACCTAAATTACCACATTTTTACAATTTTTTTATTAGAAGTATTTAAATTTTTAAGTAATTTATTGTATTAAAAATTTGAACTCAAAGACTTGACACAATATTTGATACATGATTAGATTCAATTTTAAGTTAGTGTAGGAATCAAAATTAATTTATCATAATTGTTAATTACAATAGGGATGTATCACCAATATTGAGTTGCTATTACTAATTTAAAATATTAATTTAGTGAAATTTAGTGAGCCCCATTATATTTTATGAGGTAAAAATGATATTATTTGATTTGTAATGTTTAGAAGGGTTTTTTGGGGGAAATTGAGTTCCATTAGAAATTAAAAAATTGATACATTTATCTCACATAATACAATACATTGAGGACTATAAAACAAAAATTTGGATGTTTAAAGTGGACCTAGTTTGATATTTTAACTTTATGTGTTTGGATAAATATTAGCTCACTATAAAACTAAACTTTTGATGTCCAAAATAGTCATATTTCTTAATGGATTCCTTAAAAATAGAAACAATCCAAACGTGAGGAAAGAATCAGGTATTTTGGCATTCCATTTTATCAGGGAGTTCCTATTTAGGTGCATTGTTGTTAGAGGACATGCTTATGGAATTAGAAGCAATTATTGTAATTATGTATTTAGACACTTACATACCGAATAGGTCACCATTCAACATTTGATGATTCAACCAAATACTAAATTCACAGCATCTATTTTCATTTTGCTAAATAGCTCTCATAACATTTTTTTTCAATTAAATGTTATCGATGCATCCAATTAAACATTCTATTTTTTCTAAGGTATCATACCATTCTTCCTTCCTTCACTTTTGCATTTCCCCTATCTTCCTCATAATACTTCTTATTGGTGGTTTGTTACATGCATAAAAAAATGTGCAACTGCTAGTTATAAAGTATTGTATTACATGTAAGACATAACTTGACACTTGTAAGACCTAAAAAGCATTGCATTGTATATAAGACCTATGAATATTATATACTAAAATTAGGTAAGAAGAGAGGTTGGGCAAGGTCAAGAAGTTTTGAGCTTCTAACAAAAAAACTATTGTAAGACCTTTTTGTGAGCATAATTAGAAAAAAAAACTATTATTTAAATTATGACAAAAAAAATATTATAGAGTCTAAAATACATGATCTTCATCTTGACATACATTTTACCTTTGGTGTATGTCAAAGAACTCCTACAATTATTGAGAGGGAAAAAAAAAGAACTTTGATTATCAAACTAAATAATGACTATTTTCTAAAAGCATAAATTTTATGTGCCAAAAGATGAATTTGAATTTAGGAAACTAGTCTTTTTGGTTTGGTTTCTCAAGGACCATTGTACCATGCAAATTATCTTACTTTTGTAAATTAATGCAATCATTGGTTATAATGCTAATAATTTGAGTCATTTGGTTTGTGATCCAACTAGACAACAACAATTTTCTAAAACCATAAGCTTTATGTGCTAAAAGATGATTTTGAATCAATATGTTAATTGGTCCATAATAAAATGGTTTGTAGTGGCAATTGAATGATGGTTGATGGGTAAGAGTCAATTTGTATAATAAAAAAGTTCATGTGTAATGGCTATACATATATGATTAGGCTACAATTTTATGTGTTACAAAAACTCAAAATCCATCTTATAAACGTAAATAACGAACATTTGAAATTTTTTTTCACACAAACCTAAAATTCGATGGTCACCCTTGCTAGTCACATTAAAACATGGCAACAATTTTGTCACTTAACTACATGTCAATTTAACTTTTACATAAAATTATAGATTATCAAAGTAATTAAATATCATTCTTAATTAAATATAAAATTAATATTACTAAAATTTAAGACTATAAAATAATAAATATTATAAATCAATATTATTAACATTTATTTTTTGAGGGAGGGTGTAGCATTCATTGTTGCTCTGCCAGGTGATGTTTGGGTTGAGATTTCCCCTGCTGTTGTGGGTGCTTGATATTTGTAGAAAGATTGGTGGATTCTCCACATCGGTCGAAGTATGCTTCAAATCCCCTGTTGTGGGGTTGTTGGTCTTTCGAGTTACATGGTTTTTCTGGAATTTGTTTGGCAGCCAGTAAAGGGGGTCATCCCTCTGTTTGTTGTTGGGATTGTGCTTGCTATGGTAGATGCTAAGCACGAGGGAGAGAAGCTTGAACTTCAAGGGTTATGGAATACCTTGTTCATGCCCTTTGGTGTTGAAGTTGTTGTTTGGCAGCCATTAAACAAGGTCACCCCCTTTTTACTGAAGAGAGTAGTTCAGGTTCTCACTCCTTGCATTGGGATCAACTACTGCATGTTTCCATTATTTTTCTAGTGACTGGAAGTATGATGTGTAGTGACATGTAGGGAGAAATGATGGATACCCCAAGTTATGCCATGTTCATTGAGGAAATTTTTTGGATGTCGGTAAATGGGGATAATATCCCATTTGCTGATGAGGGAGGGTTGGATGTCAACTATTCTGAACATGGTATGAAAGGGGGGTTTTCGTATTGCCAAGAGGGGGGCCTGGTATTGTTGGCTTGCTACTTCTTCTTCCATGGTTCCTATGGATGTGGTGGTCATCTTACCTAGATTGTCCTTCCTTGTTTGCATGGACAATAGTTTTTCTTTATTTGGGTGTCAATTGTCTGCTGACAATCTCCAAGGACTTGATATGGTCTCTTGGTGTTGGTTGATGGGTGTTGTTGACATGAGGTATTTCATGAGTTGTTGGAGAAGGGGGGTGCTCAGCTTGCCAGGAGAGGGGTCTGGTACTGTTGGTCTACTTTTTCTTTTCCCACGGTTCCTTTGGTGGTGGAGGGCATTTCTGTTGGTTGCATGGACAGTGGTTTTTCCTTGCTGGTAACACAAATGGATGGTGGTCTACTTCAGTTTCATTGGAGAAGGGGGGTAATCAACTTGTTAGGATGGGGCATGGTTCTATTAGTGTGCTTCTTCTCTCATGAATCCTTTGGTGGTGTTGGCCATTTTGTTTGAATTGTCCACTTTTTCATGCATGGACAATGATTTTTATGGGAGGTAATAATATGTTGGGAGGGAACATGGGTTCTCTTTAGTCCTATGGAGTTGGGTGAGTGGTGGGTTGGCTACTCACAACCTGTATGGGAGTGCAGTTTCAGTGGTTTGACAACTACTTTGGTTGCCATTTTTGAGACCTTTTGTAAATGGTTGGATGGATACTTCGGTTTCATTGGAGATGGGGGATGATCAACCTGCTAGGAGGGGGCCTAGTGTTGTTGGTTTGCTTCTTTGTCTCTCATGGATCCTTTGGTGGTGTTGGCCATTTTATTTGAATTGTCTATTCCCACATGCATGGACAATGGGTTTGTCTTCTCTAGCAGCTAATGGTTTGATGCAGATGATTTGAAGGCTACTCTCAACCCAGTGGTGAAGAGGAGAGCCTTGATTTCCAGGAGGGGGGCATGGCACTGTGGGTTTGCTTCTTTTTCTACCACGTTTCTTATGGAGATGAAGGCCTTTTTGTTTAAGTTGATTCAGGTTGTTGGTTTGGGGGCTTTTCTTAAGCTGTTGGAGAGGGGGGTGTTCAACTTGCCAGGAGGGGGCCTAGTTCTGTTATTTTATCTCTTCTTTTTCCATTTTTCCTTTGGTGGAGGCCTTTTCTATTGGATGACCCATTCCTATCTACATGGACAATGGTTTTGCTTTCTGTGGTAGCCAGTGGTTGCTGACAATCTTCAAGTGGAGGAGGACGACCAACTTGTCGGGAGGGTGTGTGACTTGGTTGGTTTGTTGCTCCTTCTTTTCCTACATTGCTATGGTGGTGAGGGTACTTCCTATGGGGGTGGACACTTGCTTTGTGGATGTTGAAGTTTGTCTCATGATGTTTGGAGATGATGTGGGTTGTAGTCTAGTTCAAGACTTTATGATGGATGGTGTCTTCCTTACTATCCATTTTAGGTGAAGGTGGCTCTCCAACAGGTTGAGTCAGCTTGGTTGACAGGCTACTTGCAGGATGTTGTTGGCTTTAGCTTTGCGGTGATGGAAGTGACATTCACTTTGAGTTTTATTTGCTTTTGGGTTGGACTGACCCTTTTGTTTGGTTGGGACAATGGTCTTTGGTTCTTTTGTGGCTAGTCGATTGCTGACAGTTTTCAAGGGCATACCCTAGTTTCTTGTTTTTGGTTGAGTTTTGCAACTGGTTTGGAGGTTGTGCCTAGCCTTGAGGATGAGTATAGTGTCATGTTATCCAGGAGGTGGGCTTGGTATTTGTTGTTCGCTTCTTCTTCTACAACTCCTATGGAGGTGGAGATTCTCGTGAAGGAGATTTGTAACTTTTTTGCAGACTCCCTTCTATGGTTGGTTGGATGAATGGTGGCTTAATGCTGAGGGATGGATCTATAGCTGGATTGTTGTTGTTCATCCTTTGTTGGTATGTCACAACAAGAGGCTTGATGGTTTTGCACTGTTGGGGGTCTTTCTTGGCCTATGTGTTGTATAACCCTATGTGCTCCTGTTGTATCCAAGTTGCATTCATATTAAGGTTCAGTGCTGACAGTGTGTCGTTGGTGGCATCATGTTATAAATCCTGCACATTAGTATGTGCACCTGATTTCTTGACAACCCTTTGGCTGTAGCTTTTGTAAGGGTCAACCCCTTGTTTCGTTGTTTAACTAATCAAAAACATTTATTTTTTTATCTCCTTTATAAGACCTTATCTACATTTCAATTTCTCATTTTCCCAAGGTCAAACAAATAAACAATCACAATTTAATCCAAAAAAAAATGTATTCTAATTATAAAACATGATATTTTTGAAATTTTGAATTATTTTTGGATTACACTTTTTTTACAAAGAAAGTCACCTTCACTAAATTGATATTCTTTAAAAACAAGAAAGTCCTATCAAATTAATAGGAAAAAAATAGATTTCGGTTTAGAAAACCAAAACAATCAATTAAATAAGAGAAAAACTCAATACAAAAATCAATTGATTAGAACAAAAATCTGGTTTCCTGAAAGAAAAAGAAATCCCCAAAATCAATCAATTGATTAGAGAAAACTGGGTTTCTGTAAAAACAACAGAGAAAGTAGGAGACAATTCCGCGTGATAATTCAGTTATCCTCTGTTCTCAAATTCGCCAGCAACATCCACCAATGGTTGAAAAATTTCTTTTATCTCAGGAGCTTCATCGCTATCCAAATCCCTGCAAATAAATTCTTTTTGAGAAAACAATTTATGATGAAGAATGTCGTATTCTCTCTGTTGCGACTCTTTCAGCCTCTCCAGAGTCAGATAAATCGCATTCTCAACAAGAAGAGCTCTTATATCAGGATGCAAGCTCTGCAAATATTTAAAATCAATTTCTTTCTCTTTCCCTTCACAATTCATCGAAATCGGGCTACAAAAATTGGGTACTCCTGCAATCTTCTTCTCTTCACATTCCATGGAAATCGGGCTATAAAAACTGGATACTCCACCAATCTTTTCCTCTTCACAATCCATGGAAATCGGGCTACAAAAATTGGGTACTCCAGCAATTTTTTCCACTTCACAATCCGTAGAAATCAGGATAGGAAAACAGGGTACTCCAGAAATCTCTTTGCCAGCCCTTTTAACAGGATTCCTCTTGCAATCCTCTGTAACTTCACTTAGCTTACGCTTTGAACGAGTTTGAAAAGCCGCTCCTTGTTGAAGAGACACCCGCGCAGCAGAACAGGGGATCTTCCATTGAAATGAATCAAAAAACATTTTCAGATCTGCCTCTGGAAAAGCTTCCCTCATATAATTTCTAACTGCAACTCTGCTTCTGAAGTAAATGGGAGCGGTGCTTTGTTGCAATGTTGTAGGCAGAGTCAAGAACCTGTCTGACCAATAGCCAGATAAACTTCTTCTGTTGCCCACTCTCCATCCCCATTTGTCCTCTGGATTCGGCCATCCCTCTGGAGCATATGGCAGGCCTTCGCCCCTCTCCCCGCCTCTCACCCTCATACCTTCAATCCAACCCTTTTCAGTTTCCAATTTCTCTTCTGATGCTGATAATGGCGTTATGTCCATTTCATCAGAACCCTCTGAAACGTTTTTCTGCTCTGGGGTAATCATAATGTCTCCTTTCAGGTCTTCCATTTTGAGATCTCGCCTGTTCTGTGAATGAAAATTAGATCACAATGCCTCTGCTTTGTTGAAAAAATTCTTTAGGCTAAATCTGGTGCCGTTCGATCTGAATAAAGTTCTCTTATCGGCGAGGGAAAATCAAAATGCCCTTGCCTTGCTGGAATATTTCATGAGGCCAAATCTTGTTCCGCTCGATATAAATAAAATTATCCGACTTGCAAGGGATGATCAAAATGCCTATTTACATGCACTGATCTGAAAAATGTGATTTCTACATGCATTCAATCTTGATTGCTTTTTTATTTCTTCTGGGAATTCTTTTCGATTCTGTCGTCCGATATACGCGGAGATTCGAGCAGAACCTGCTTTGTTTACTAATTTTTAATACGACCTTTCTTATAAAATATATATTATTACAAATTAAAATTTCTCGTCAGTTTTCTCGAGAGACTTAATGTAGAAAGTTTCTTAATTAATTTATTATTATTATTTTTTTTTTTGTTTAATATCGAAATAATACAAAATGAAAATAAAATAAAAATAAAAAAAACTGGAAGTAAAAGAGTAATCAGTCGCATGCTTATGTACAAAGAAACAAAGATGTTTTTAAGAGTTAGAAAAACATACAAAAGTGTTCAAGATTAGCAAAACATGGATGAACAAAAATATAATAAAAAAAAAGATTTGTTAATAAAATGACTTTAGCAACTTAATTTAGAAAGTTAACTAGTAGTGTATAAACTTGGTGTTTCTATTTTTTATTATATTTTATATATAAAATAAATTATTAGTATATTTAAAAAAAAGTTATATTATGTATAATGTAGGTATTAGTACAATTTAACTAACTAATATATATATAACTTGGTGTTTCTATTTTTTATTATATTTTATATATAAAATATATTATTAGTATATTTTAAAAAAAAGTTATATTATGTATAATGTAGGTATTAGTACAATTTAACTAACTAATATATATAACTTGGTGTTTCTATTTTTTATTATATTTTATATATTATTAGTATATTTTAAAAAAAAGTTATATTATGTATAATGTAGGTATTAGTACAATTTAACTAACTAATATATATAACTTGGTGTTTCTATTTTTTATTCTATTTTATATATAAAATATATTATTAGTATATTTTTAAAAAAAATTATATTATGTATAATGTAGGTATTAGTACAATTTAACTAACTAAAATATATAAAGTACCATTTCAGATTTTATAAATTTTTTAAAATAAATCTATAATTCATTTTAGAATAAATTTAAAACTAAAATGTAGATATGATGTAGTTTTCTATTATTTTCAACATATAAGTAGAATATTTTTGTTCTAATTTTTAATTTTTACTTGCAAATCATTACATATCTTAAAATTAAACTATTCTATTATTTTTCTACATAGAAATGAAATCTTTCCTTTCTATTCTTCATTTTTCTGAAGCAAATCATAATAATTTCCAAAATTAAACTAAATTTTATTTGTTTTATAATTTTAAGATTTATGAAAACTACCAATTATAAACTAACCATTCAACTTAAAATATTTTTTTCTAAAGTAAAAATTATATTTTTATTAAAAAATCTTTCTATTTCTTATACACATGTTGAACAATCTTTCTTAAAAGTATGAATTTCAAACTTTCTAATATGCATTTATCTAATTAGAATATGAACAATTGTTCCAACTATTCATTTTTCATCATGAGCAACTATACCAATCAATGAAAAACCCCATCCAAAATATGAGTGCACAATTTTTGGGGGCAAATTTTGATGGTTTGATTCCCAAGTCAGCTTCTTTGTTAGTTCTTTATCTTGATTTCAATCTACAGTCTTTTGAAATTTTGAGATCTATTCATTATTACGCCGAGAGGCATAACCTACAATGGCATCACACCCCTCCCTATAGGAGGTCATCAAAAGTAACGGTGTAAGAAAAAAGAAATGCTTCATATTCTAATGCCACCTGGATTACCAGGATATACCAAAAATTTAACCCCAAAAAACAACTATTACTATATACGAGTGAAGAAGAATATGACTCGGATTCCATGTTGAGGGTAACGTACAATTCACGGGTCCATTCAATATAAACGGGCATTTTTTAAAATTGTTCACCCAATGAAAAAAAAGATTTAAAACTGGCGCCTTTAAGAAAGAAATCTGACGGCAGGCATTTAACTTTAGAAAGTTGCACTGAGAATAGAGAGTGGTACCGCCCGCCGATACAGTGTTATGCCATCGATCGCTATCCAGGCCGGATGAACGGCAACAAAAGGTCTAACGTCTAACGAATGTTAATAAATATCATGGAAACGTGGCATAGATAATGTCTAACGTCTAAGTTAAATATCAGTGAAACACATGCTTCACCATTATTGGTAGATGCCTTTCGGTCGTCGATGGTCTTACCTGATAATTATATGCCATAACGACGGAAAAGACGGTATCTCTGCCTTGCTTCCAATAATTAAAATCTCCTCAAAATGGAGACACCTTACCTAATAATTATATGCCATAACTGATAGAT
>MU224513.1:692040-714998 GCA_018584345.1 Thuja plicata
CATTAAATTGATTAAAAGAAATATGCCAAACAGTAACAGGGTCGTTTGGACATAAATCGAGGGCATGATCACACTTAGGGCAAATAGGGTCTATAGTTGCAACAGACCAATTTTAGGTGGTTACACCAGTAAGGTAGCCTTTTTTCCAGCTTCGCATTCTGCCTCATTGTTGGTCCCATCTTGTAACCTCTTCACTGCGAATGCCACTGTATTTCCTTCATAATCCCGTGCTATACATCCACACCCGGAGGTTCCCGAGTTACCCCTGGCAGTGCCATCAAAATTAATTTTAATCCAGCCTTCCTCTGGAGGTTTCCATCCACACCTATCCTTTCGAAGAGAAGGATAAACCCTTGGAGGCCCATTAACGGGCCGTAGGGTTTGTTTTTTAGTACCACATCTATGTGTCCCTTTTGGGAATCAAAGGCTTTATAGTTTGCATACTAATGTTAAAGATAATTCATCCTCTCCTATTTTATGTGGCAAGTTTGCTTTTGTTTTAAATGAGATTTTGGTAAATATTTACCCATTTTATTCTTTCATGGGGAAATAGGACAACCATAGGAGTTCTTCAAAGGAATTAGAAATTGTGACGTTTGTGAAGTTCAAGAAAGAAATGAGAGTTAAAAATGGAAGGGACTTTTGGGGCAACTCAATGGTCATAGTGGGAGCCTAATTTAGAGGGAAATTAATGAAATGATGATATTTTATTTATTTTTTCCAAGAGGGGGTCGTTTGGGTTTGATCCTCTATATATTTGGAGATGATTTCATATTTTGGGCATTCTTGTTTGCATATTTTTCTTTGGCTTATTTCTTTAATAATTGATAAACCAATGGAGAAGGAGACTTCGAGACATGATGCTCAATATTAATAGTGTGGTCTAAGGTTGGAAGAACAAGGATTGTTGAAGAGTAACCTCATACAAAGATCAACCATGTGTTGAACAAATTGTAGTTTCTTCAATTTATTTGTAGTTTGTTTGCAAGAGGGTTTTAATAGCTAAAAGTGTGATATTTTGGGGTTTGACTCTTCTATTTGATGCAGAAGTATACAAATAATTTGTGGACATGGGTTTTATATTTGTTGTTATTTTACCCTAATAAACATTGTGTGAAGTTTGATGAGTTTCTTTTCAAGTAGGATAAAGTTCGGTGTGTATTTGGGCTTCATCTTGCTTTCCATTTTGTAAGAAGTTATAGTAGATCTATAATTTATCATTTGTAGAAGTATAAGACAAACAAATGATGTATTTATAAGATGAAATATGTTATAATAATTAACATCTGTTTCATGAAAGTTTTGACAAAGTTCGGTGTGTTTTGTGTTGGCAAGTGATGTTTTTGGTATGATATAAGACAATTGAGGGTTGTCATTTATGGAAACACATATGATATAATGATCACTTGGAGTCAAGTACAGTTTTGGAGATACAGTATTCAAAATGACAAAGTATAGAAACAAAAGTATAGAGTATAACAGTATTATTTTGGATAGTGAATATTATATATGATAGTTGATGACTTGCGATTTTAGAGGAAGACACTATGGGATATGTATGACCTCCAGGTAAGATCACTTGTGTTTTGGTGTTGATCGTAGAGAGTTAGAGTGTTTTGAAGACATGCATAGATAGTGTAACAATGAAACAGAGAAGATGAACAGTCCCAATGATTGAGGGAGTATAAGGTCAAATCCAAACGTGCTAAGTTGGATTGTTATTGTGAATTACCTATACTTTGATAGTACAAGAGCACCGCCATTGTATTTACTTTTTGTATAAGTATTTATTATATTTTGTATTGTATTAGAGAGCCAACAAGATGATGAAAAAGATATATATATATATATATATATATATATATGAAGAACAATTTGTAAAATAAAGTGAAGGAAGTGTATGAAAGAGATGTTAGAGATGATTGATGGCAGATGTGAGATAAAAGGTTGACATATATTATTGAAAGCTACAACTGGAACTATGTAAGCATTGGAGATGCTTGTTTTTGTTCATGAATGAGAAGACTTTGTAACAGAAGTATTGACTGTAAGATTTGTAAGCTCAGTGTACCCCTAACAGGGTGTTGTATACCTTTAATAGGGTTGATATTCCTTTAATGAGGAAATGTACTATGTAATATTTAGCTCCTAACAGGGCTACATCTCCTAACAAGGACATTATACTTTAGTGCATGCTTGTGGGTACCGTCCCTACCGGGATTTTCCCTTGGTTAGGGTTTCCTCGACATTAAATAATGGTGTAATGAGTTGTGTGTTATTTTCTTATGTTCTTTTCATTTTTGCAATCATATGGTTTATTTGGAATTGGTTTAATTTTAATTTAAATTGTTGTAGTACTGATTCACCCCCCCTCTCAGTATTACTTGATCCTAACATTTTGGAGTTCATTTATGTCATTTGCAAGTTTTAAATAAAAGAAGTTTTTAAATGGTTTTCAGATTTGATATTTTAATTGACGAGGGGCACTATAATATGACATCTTTGATCTCATTTTATCTCATGAGTATTAATTAAATGTAAGCTCTAAATTAAGTTCAAGTACATAATAATAATAATAATAAATTATCATCAAGAACTAGTTCCATACCAATTGGTACCAATTATTAGTGTGCAAACACACAAATTTATGTAAGACTCATATCATTCCACAATCCCGAGTTCACACAATGCCTAACTCAAGTATACACCACTTATGCATATAATAACTATTTCATATACACATCATAAGTGCAATAGTAACTACATCATAGATAGACTAGTGACTCACTCAAACACACATAGAAAACACAACAATGGGTAGCTTATGCACACATTACAAATATAATAGTGACTAAATTAAGCATATATCACATATATCCAATATGAACAATCCACAAATACATTAGATGTTTACATAGAAAATAATTGACACCATGGAAGCCAATGAAACCTATTGCATGCATCATCACATGACACCATGTATAAATTATAATCTCGCAAGTAGATCTCATATAGAATAAAAATGTCAATGCATCCCATACTACACACTATAAATCTCATATTTTTTCAATCCACCGCCATTTATGAAGGAACTCAAGAATATCATACTACTTGATGTTATCATTGGAAATGATACTAACATGAAAATGTGCGCTATATTTGTGGTCATTTACAAAAGTACACAATGAGTGACTAACACCTAATATTTTAATGCATATCAACTATAAAAAGGAATGTAGGTGCATCTCATACTATATCATGAGTCACATAGTTTTGTGATTATATTTTACATTAATTACAAGATGACGGAAAGTATTTCATTCCACTTTTGATCATCATTAAATAAGGAGTAAGAGTAACAAAGATATCATATGAGGCCACTAACAAGATTCACATAGTCTAATGAACCATCAAGTTGAAGGATTATGATGTGTATCACCCTTAGGATATTGACTAAAAGTTTGTCCACCAAAGGAGTAGAATTTTACATATACCACCTAGTGGCTATATTGATATTGTAAACTAACCCATTCACAATACATGGTTAGCACCTATCATCAATCACTTCCATTCTATCAATGATATCATGTTAACCCTATTGATATAATAGTGAAATTTAATTTGCAGTACCTACATAGTAAGGGTAAAAATAGGTCATTCACTTTGATAAAACATCTAGGATAACCCCTAGAAATATTTTAACTCTATGATATAGGGGAATGTGACCACTCTATAAGATACAACCATAGCATTAAACATCAAATTTTGGCATAATTGAGTGACAACCTACTACTACCCTAGTATCAAACTATATTTTGACATTTAGGGGTCTTATAGTCATGTACATAAAGTCTACACATCACAAGGGTTCACAAGTATTGTCTAATGACTCTAGATACCTATATTAATGTAAGGTTGGAAAAAGGTGAAGTAGGATCCACAAGTTCATGCATGCAAACAAGGAATCTAATTCATGTTAATCCCACTACATTAGAAGGAACATGATACACTAGGCCCAAGATGGATCAATGATAAAGTGGATCCAATGATTCGTCATTGATATGGACTATGACTATACAATTGTAAATGAAGAATGCAAGATCTAGGATTAAATTGGATAAAAGGTGGTTTTCTGCATGCATAAGGAGACTCATAACTAACATGCCAATCCTATAAAAATATCTAGCAAAGCATATTGTAATTGACCTATAGTCTAAATTTTAGGTTAAAGTAGAGAGACTATGGCACCCATGCCCATTTTCGCCCTGGACTGGGTTGCCATTCTCGACCCTCTCCCAACAATTTTAGATTTGACAAAGTGAAAATTGTAGCTCTCCTCATGATTTGACTGTATCATTTTTTGCACATATTTCACCTGTAAGTGCACATAGAAAAGAAGGGAAATTTTGTATATAAAGGGGTTCGCCTAAGTAAACCCTGGTTCAGGAATTAATAGAAAATTGGTAACAGATTGAACTTGAATTGAAAGTGTGCTAAAGTATAGTAGAGGCTAGATCTGAAAATAAAATGTGTATACCTTCATAAACCTTCTTGATATTGAAATGATCATGAAGATGCTTGACATTGACTTGTAGTTGATTTTAGGATAGGAAGATCATGGATGCCTTTACAAATTACTAGTTTTATAGATTTCTCCTTGTCTTCAATGCCTTGGATTATTGATCTCTTTCTCGAGGGCTTGGGATGTGAAATTTTAGTTGAGGGATTGATTTGAGTTGAGTTTCTTCCCAAAAGGAGGGATGATATCTTGCTTATATAACTCCCCAACCATTTTAGGGTGCTAAACTCAAAGGATGCCAATGTCAGTTTAAAATTCCCACTAAAATAATGTAGCCATTAAGCAATGTCAATTTGGGCCTAAATATTGGGGTGTTAAGTACCTAGGTCGGTCCGCTCCCTCAAATGTGGTCCCAAATTGCGTCCCAAGGTCCTAATTAGAGAGGGGAAGCTGGAATCAAATGCAAAATTAAGTTGGATCAAGCACATTGAGCACAAAAATCCAAGAATTCTCAAATAGGCCTAAGTGGTCAAGAAATTGCATAGGGATGCAATTTACAATGCTACAATTATAATCAACTAATTCGAGAGCCTATACATTGAGTCTTATAGATTTGGAGTTGAATTTTACAAATATGATAAGAATGAAATTGAAGATACATGGGATGTCATCTACTAAACATGTACACATAGATAAATCTGACATATAAAGTAATCACATCTAAACCAAACCAAGACACATTAATAGTGATCCAATGAAATGGACCTGCAGAAGGGTTTCAAACTTAGTTCACCATGGTGAGAGGAGGTCATGCAAACAAGGATACAAAGGGCCACCTGAGGGAATAGCCAACCATTACTTGGAAACATTGATCTGAAATTTCTTTAAGAATCAGGGGTCTCCAAACACCCAATCACAACCACTAGCTCACAACCAAAACAATTCCCCATAGTCGTTCCTTCAATATGCTCATTTACACCTACTAGCCCTATCTAGAAGGTTATAAAGAAATAAATTCCATTAACAAAACTTGGACTCAACATTTTATGAATCTTCCCCATGGGAATCAAGAGAAATGAATTTTTCTTTCAAACTAGAAACCCTAGGTAGGGTTTCAACCTACCAGTACTAAAATTGTCATAACTTTTACAAAACACAATGAAAATTAATCAAACCACTTGTAGATTAAACTACACTCATTTGTTCAAAATTTCCAATTATTTTAGGGTTGTACTATACTGTACATGTATGTACCACATATTTCTGTAGACCTTAATCATCACCAAAAATTGTCAAAGTGGGTAGTGTTCACAAAAATGGTTATATCTCACACAAAAATCAATAAATTTCATGGTAAAAAAACATTGGAAACTAGAAAAAAATATTCCTATCCATATATTATAGCCCTCGATATGAGGCCATAAAAGGCCATAAAATGGCATGTTTTAGAGTGCAAATAGTGTAAAGCTTTAGAAAATGATGTAAGGATATTACAAAAATATGTTCCTTCTTTATTCCATCTTTCTCCAACCCAAAATTTGATTTTGGGATCACATATTTATGTCTTACAATCAAATTTCAAATTATTAACCGACCATAACTAGATTTTTTGAGACTAATGACACCCCTTTACAAAATATGTTGCAATTTGACAACTTTACAACTTGACAATTTTGACAATTTGACAAATTTTTGACAACTTTGCATGAAAATTTTCAAAATGTTCAATATGGTCCCAAATAATGTAAATTGGTCAAAAATGACCTTATTAACATGAAAAACGCAAAACAAGACAAAACTCAAACTTTTCCTCTTGTAGGCATCAGGTCCTGAGGGTGCTCCTGCACTACATCCATACACTTTTATTTTTTGTCTAAGATACAATATTAAATAGTTTATTATTTATTAAAATATACAAGGAAAAAATATTCAATCAAGTATTGAGTAATGCTTATGGATTTTGTTAGAGTAATTATACTTTTGGCTTATTAATTAAATCAAGTTGATTTAATTAATTAAGTTATCATTACTCTTTATTTCTTAAGCTATCTCTTTATGTGCATTATAATTAATATTCATATTAATTATTAATGCTCAACCTAGCTTTCTTAGGTTTTAGGGTTTGTTCACCTTTATAGGTTGAACTTTGTAATCTCTTTGCATAACAATTCAATCAATCATTTTTCTGAATATTTGGGCTCTACCATTTCAAAGTTTATTCTGAGTTGTTCCTGCTTTCTCCTCCTTCTTCTTGCTTCTTCCAGTGACAGGTTATTTTGCATGCAGGTTTCTTGGCAACTATGGATTTATCCATCAAATCCTACATGATATCAAAGTCTTTCTACTACTGCCTATCCTGGTGATCTTGAAGCTGTGTTCTAAGGGGAAAAGTTTCAGCTTTTCAGGGTTTGTTGTCTTCAAACTAGGGGTGAATTCATTTTTGGTGCACTTTGGGCACAAACAAACCTCATGGTCATGTCCAGAAGGCCCAAAAACCTTAGTTTTGATATAAGACATGACCTATTTGACCCTCTATACCTCTGAGGCAAAAATATTTGGCTTCTAGGGCCGTACAGGCATGAAAACTGAGAAAAAAATAAATAAAAAATAAAAAAATGCACATTTAGGGCTTGTTTTAGGCATTGCCGCCGCGCATCCAACATGCAGCCAACGCACCACCACGGTTTGACCCGCACCTAACCCCTGTCGGCCCTGCACCACCCGCCAACCCATCATCGCCGCCAGCCCCCGCTGGCCCTGCAATCGCCACCACCGCCCTCTACTGCCGCCTACTCCACCCACCAACAGCGCCGCCTAGTGGGCTCTCAGCCCTGCGGGCTCCTTCCAGACCTTGGCGACAGTCACATTAGTGACCAAGGGCTCCGCCCTTAGCCCCCTACATGCGCCATATGCCCAGGGGCCCAGAATCTTTGAGTCCCAGGGGCTAATTTTTTATATTTTTGGAGCCTTTTTAACCTACTGTCAGCATTTTTTCTCTATCTGGAGCAAAAAAAAGCCTTTTTTTGACTTATTTATATCGTCGGAAAGCTCTTTCCGAGGCAGACATTTTGGCAGGGGTTTCATTTTCTAGTTTTTCTTTTTCACTAGCTTTTTTTAAGTCAAAGATAGAAGTTGCTTTTTTTGCACTCATGGAGGCAGATGCGAACATTCATCTATGCATGCCCTAATTTATTTTTGCATGCATTAGGTTTACTTTATTATCTTTTTTTCTGCTTGTTCTTCTATTACAATCTTTAGGTATTGTAATAAATGAACTTCAATAAATTTCCATCATTGGGGTTTATTGCTTAATAATCTGAATAGGGTGTAGTCTCATGGCTTGCACTTTGATCCTTTCTTCGGTTGCTTCAAAGAATCCAGGGTTGTTCCAGTTTCTGAGTTTTCCAGTGTTCCTAGGCATCGGGTCTGCTATTTCTTTATCATGTTTCCAACTGAGTCAATGACTCACATAATGGTCTCTAGTAAACAGAAGTATCTTTCCTTGCTTGCCAGATTCAATATTCTAGTGTTGCTCTTTCAGTGTTCTTCCATTGATTCTTTGCAGTAGCTCATCTCTTTTTGTAGAGGGGTTTTTCCCTATGGGTTTTCTCCTTCTTCTCCGGTTTACAGAGATTTCTTTCTATTCGGTAGCTGATCAGGCCTTGTTGCCGGGACCCTCTTTTTTGTTTTCTTAGCTGTGCTAGGTTAGCTTACCTCTCGAGATTTGCTTAAGGGGGGGTGTTAGAGTAATTGTACTTTTGGCTTATTAATTAAATCATGTTGATTTAATTAATTAAGTTACCATTACTCTTATTTCTTAAGCTATCTCTTTAGGTGCATTATAATTAATATTCATATTAATTATTAATGCTCAACCTAGCTTTCTTAGGTTTTAGGGTTTGTTCAGCTTTATAGGTTGAACTTTGTAATCTCTTTGCATAACAATTCAATCAATCATTTTTTTGAATATTTGGGCTCTACCATTTCAGAGTTTATTCTGAGTTGTTCCTTCTTTCTCCTCCTTCTTCTTGCTTCTTCCAGTGACAGGTTATTTTGCATGCAGGTTTCTTGGCAACTGTGGATTTATCCATCAAATCCTACAATGCTTATGGATTTCCCTATAAATGAAAAATACAATTCTAAAGAATGTCATCCCAAGATAAAACCAAAATCAAGTAAATAGCTACAACAAGTGGACCATTTGTTTCCATTAATTACGCTCATTATTTTCCCCATTAGATCCTATTAGAGATGTCTCATTTAATAATGATTAGATGGAACAAATATAGTTTTCTTAACTAATTCATAGTCATCTAATATAAATTTTAGTTTTCTTGATCCAATATTTTGCACTTAGGATGGTAACAATCCTTATGGGAAGTTTGGTGATTGAGGGACACAATGTGGTCCACTAAACAACCTCCAATAATTTGAAGTTGGCTCTTCATATTTAAAGGGGATGAAAAGGGGAAAGAAAGGAATATATAAGCAACATCTAAACTAAGGTGACATGGTGAATATTTTACAACACTTTTAATTCCCCTTTAGAAAAATAAGGAACAAGTGACCCCAAAATATTGAGCATAGAATACCACACAATCTTCATTGGTGGAAAGAGATCATACTAGAGAAGTCAAACATATAGAGAAATATATTCAGATCTTTCATGAGAAGCACCTGATAAGTCTCAAAGGGGATGTTCTTATTATCCCACAAAAATAGTTATTCCAACAAAATTTTCTCACAAAATGACATAGTATAACCGTAGATAAAAAATTATTAAAGATGATTGAGAAAGTATAAGACATGATCCAATAAATTTATTTGGAGACAAAACCTTTGCATCATCATTTCTACCCCATGCATGGAAGAGGGGTGCCTTAACTATTTCCATTCATCATTCATGACCTAACAACCTCAAAATTGTCAACCTTTCCCTTACAATCCTCAACTTGGACACATGTTACACCAGTGGAGCTTGCCAAAGCTTTTCCTTCTCCTTTATCTTGAAACTCTATGATTCCAACATACGCCGATTTCCTCCGATAACACTCTCAAAATGAAAAATATTTTATCTGTACCACTCATGCATCTTTGTAAAAATGAGGGGCCACGATCTTGCTAGAAACCACGCCACTTTGAAATGTGGTGATCCCAAATTGGTAGGATCATAAATCTATGATTGGTGCTTAGAAGTTGAAATAGCTTACACCGTTGGAAAGGTTTTCAAATGATCTATTTTAGTATTTAAGGGAAGAACATCAATTTTGATCCCAATTTTCATTCCAAAGGCCTCTAAAACTGTAAATTACTAAAACATAAAAAATTACAAAAAAATAGATTTTTGATTTTTCATATCTTTGCTAGCTCCATCACTTCTACATGACCTTAGATCTCCTTTATATCAAATAATTTTAGAAACAAACCAAACCTTAAAGTTAACCCCCTAAAATCCTTCCTATAGACTTGACATCATCAAGCATCTTTGATGCAAGAGCATCCTAAGGAAGTTGGCAATCCTGTGTCGACCAAAAATATGTTTAAGTTCTATTTGGTGCTTGGTAGGTGAGTTGGAAGAGCTTGACGGAGTCTGGTTGTTCTCGGTCATTTTTCATGCTCAGTTCTTGGTGGAAGGAGTGTTTTTCTTCGCCAAACAGACTCAGTGTTTGTTGGCAGTACTGATTCACTGAACGTGCTCATTGGCTTTGTTTGTGCTTGGTATTGACTTGGGGGTCTCAGTTGATGAGTTCACCGACTGACTTTATGGATTGGGTGGACATTGTAGATCATATTCATGATTTATGGGGTTCATTGGGATCATGCAGAACTTTATGAGGCATGCAAATTTGATGCATTGGATCTTGTGTGGACCTAAATCTAATTCATCATGGATTGTATTGAGTCGACTGTCATTTAATATTTGTTTGTGAAGCCTACTTGTGGCTGTGTTGTATATAAGGAGTGTGTAGGTAGCATTTTAAAGGGATGAGAAGGAGAGAGTGCCGAGTTGATAATAGACAGTAGTAAGTGGGTAAGAAAGAAACTTGTAAGATTTCTTGGTCGCTTGCGAGCACAAGTTTAGATATGGTTTCTTCCACTTAGTTGTAGGGTAGGATGGTGAAGTTGGATCCTGTGAGATCTTGTTGAATTTGTTAATGTATTGGCCATAATAGGGAAGGCCTTACAACCCGACATGTTGCATGTAATACATGGTTAAAGGAATAAAAATTAGTTGTTGTTCATATCTGGTATTCTTGAGTTTTTTGCTGTGTTGTGTTAAGCAATTAGGTTGGACACTTTATTTTTAGACCCTCCATCCTTTCACACTACATCAAGTGGTATCAGACCAAGGTTGATCTGGTTCATTCCTTCATTGAGATTGGTTGCAGATCTATGTTCTTGAACTTGTGAGTCACGGTTTGATTTTTCATGAGGTGGAAGATTAAATTTTTCATTTACAACAACTTGGAGGTTGTCACGAGGTGGTCGGAATTAGATTTGTTACAGAGGATTTGAAGATGCCTCTGAGAATATTGGACCCTAGGGCAATTGCAGATCTCTCTGATGAGGCAGAATCAAAAGTGATAGAAAGGTTTAGATCTGAAATAGCGGCGATGAATAATGAGATGGTAGCTAAAATCTTGAGGGATATTACTAGTTTGTAGAGGAACCCTGTAACAAAGGATGTCTATGAGGAAGATTTTGAAGATTTTGAAGCTGCTACCAAAGGTGCTAGACATAGTAGAGATGATAGAGTTGATCAGTTGGAAAGATCTATGGCTCGGTTGAATACAAGTCATAGGATGGAATTTAATAATTTTTTAGGTACATTAAACTCCAAAGACTTGATTGATTGGATCGGTGAATTAGAAGACTACTTTGAGCTGGAAGATATTGGAAACCCTCTTAGAGTGAGGTTAGAAAAAATTAAGTTGAAAGGACATGCTGCCTTATGGTGGAAAGAGTTACAGAGAGATAGGGAGGAAGAAGGTGAGATGAAAATCACTCAGTGAAGATTAATGGTGACAAGGTTGAAGGCTAAGTTCATACCTATCGACTATGAACTTGAGTTTTTTAAAAAGTTGCAGAATTTGAAGCAGAAAGATTTGAGTGTGAAAGACTATATTGAGGAGTTCTATAAGTTGACTATTAGATCTGGACATAGAAAGATTTCTAAGGAAAAGATTTCCAGCTTTGTCAATGGTCTCAGATTCAATATCCAGGATGAGAGTGGCATGTTGAATATTGGTTCGGTTGAGGATTCTTATCGGTATACACTGAAGGCAGAAGATAAGTTGAAAAGGAGACATCAAGGTAACTCTCGATGGAAAGAGAAGAAAGATCAGTCGATAAAGGATAAACTAAGAGTTGAGGAGGAACCAAAACCTATTGAACCGAGGAGAAGGGAAGGTAGAGGTGTATTCAGAGGTACCTGTTATAACTGTGGTGAAGAAGGAAATTGGACATTTGAATGCCCCCATACAAATAAGAAGGTTGGTAGTCGCCGAAATGATATGGTGAATGAAGTTGTAGAGAATGAACCCATGGAGGAAGGTGTGAATATTTTTCTTAGGAGAACATTTCTGCCCATGAAACAAGCTAATTATTGTTAGAGGAAGAACTTGTTCAGGTCTGTGTGTAAGTCTTGTGGTAAATATTGTAAGGTGATTGTTAATGGAGGAAGTACTGATAACTTGGTTTTTGAGGAGATGGTTTGGAAGCTTAGTTTAAGAAGGTTGAGACATCCTTGTCCTTATAGGATAAGTTAGTTACAAGAAGATCATGCAGTGGAGGTGAATGAGCAATGCATGGTAAGTTTTCATATTGGTTCTTACAAGGATGATGTATTATGTGAAATTGTGGAGATGAGTTCTTGTCATGTTTTACTTGGGAGAACTTGGAAGTATGATAGATAGGCTATTCATGACTGTAAGAGGAAACTCTTTCCTATCCTGAAAGATGGACAAAATTTTATTTTGATTCGTTTGAAGGATGAAGATAAGGGAAGGAGGAACTTGAGCATTAATAGAAAATCTGAGATGACTATAGGGGTTGGTGGAGACATTGAGGTTTAGAGATCTGAAGGCACTTCAGAGAGTGCTAGTGGTAAGAGAAAGAAAAACAAGAACCAAGGCATGGGTGTATCGGTTAAGGACTCGAAGGATATGTATATCAAGAATTGGCTTGGGATATATGTGATGAATCCTAGAAGATGTTTGTGGAGCTGCTAGAACATCTTTTCACACCTAGGGTGTCTGATGCAGGAGCATCTAGGGAAGCTGGCAATCTTGTGTTGACCAAAAATATGTTTAAGTTCTATTTGGTGCTCGATAGGTGAGTTGGCAGAGATCAGTGGAGTCTAGTTTTTCTCAGTCATTTTGGTACTTAGTTCTCAATGGAAGGAGTGTTTTTCTTCACTGAACAGACTTGGTGTCTATTGGTAGCACTCAAACAGGCTCGGTGGATTTGTTTGTTCTTGGTACTGACTTGGGGGTCTTGGTTGATGAGTTCACTAGTTGACTTTATGGATTGCGCAGACATTGGAGATCACATTTGTGATTTGAGGGGGTCGTTGGGATCGTACAAAGTTCCAAGGTGTGTGGATTTGATGCATTGGATCTTGTGTGGACCTAAATCTGATATGGTACTTTCTTCTATGTATTTATTGTTTTTTTTTAGCTGACTGGGTCATTTAATATGATTCATCATGGATTGTATTGGGCCAACTATCATTTAATATTTGTTTGCGAAGCTGACTTGTGGTTGTGTTGTATATAAGGAGTGTGTAGGTAGAATTTTAAAGGGAGCAGGAGGAGAGAGTGAGTTGATAGTAAACAGTAGTAAGTGGGTAAGAAATAAACTTGTAAGATTGCTTGGTGGCTTGCAAGCATAAGTTTAGATCTGGTTTCTTCCACTTAGCTATAGGGTAGGCTGGTGAAGTTGGATCATGTGAGATCTTATTGAATTTGTTAATGTATTGGCCATAACTGGGAAGGCTTTACAACCCAGGATGTTTCTTGTAATACTCGGTTAAAGGAATAAAAAGTATTTGTTGTTTTTCATATATGGTGTTCTTGAGTTTTCTGTTGTGTTGTGTTAAGCAATTAGGGATGACAATCTGTTTTCAGACCCTTCATCTTTTCACACTACATCAATCTTTCATCTAAAGATTAACTACATATTTTCTACCCAATGAGATTGAAGTCATATGTAGTTATCCTTGTAATATCCTCCCATAGTTTCCCATATGTATGTCTTCCTAACCATCCTAGGTAGTATTACTAGTATGAGTGAAATAAAATTAATACTATAAAAGGGAAAAAAGGAAAAGAATAAAAAAAGAAGAATGATATATCACAATTTACCAATACCATTTATAAAAAAATAAAAGCTCATGAAATTTCATCAATTATTGTGGCATACCTCCATAAGGTTCCTTTAGATGATTCCCAATAGGACATAATGCTTAATATTAAGTAAGGGAATTCAACCCAATTTCACAAGTCAAAACTATAACATTTCCATCTAAGGACATCAAAATCTTGAATTATACCTCAACACCTTTATTGTTCATAATTCAATATGAGCGTATAAAAATATCTTATATGATCATCTTATTGAAACAAAAGCTATGGTGAATATTTATCATTTGGAAATTTTGTTTGTTTGCAATGATATATTATGACTATTAGCATTTAATCACACACATCAAAAAGCCATAGAGAAATTACATGTGACTTCATAGAGCTTACAACATAGGCATATCATTGTCTTAACCATAGTACTTAGGTCATACTCAAGGTAGCTAAAGAAGAGTGTATTTAGAAGTAAATCAAGGTTCTCATAGTTAATCTAAGGCACTAACGATTCTTATACATACACTACCATAAACCAACAATTGTATTGGAAACACCATATAGTTTCAATTTTCTATAGCTTAGTTCAATGCCATCATAAATACTATACAAATAGAGCCACACATAGTTTTCCTAAACTAATAATAAAGTTTTCCTATACACTAGGCTATCATAACAAAGGGGATATCATAACATCTTTATTGTTTTTTTGTTGCACTAAGGGTAACCCAATGATTCCAACTGGACCTTTCCTTGACCTTAAATTTTTTTCCAAGGATATCATAACATCTTATTAAAAATTGTAGTCAATTATTGAATCTTACATCTACAAGATACCTTATCAATTAATTACAAAGCAAAAACCCACTTCAATTATTTCTAAGTAAATCCAAAAAATAAAACCACTAGGGTTTTCATATGAAATATATGGAGAGAAGTATTATCTACAAGACCCATCATAACCAAAATTCTTTATATAGTAAAAGTTACACAAGGAATAAAATATATAAAGAATAAATCACAAATTGAAATAATTTAAGTGAGAGTTTGTACATAAAGTTTTCTTTATTAAATTTTGTGCATGAGTATTATGAATATTACAGTGGTAAGGAATGGCACTTGTAATTACATACAATAGAAAATCATTTTCAAATTTAGTTTAATTGGTATACTACTCCTTTTCTAAGTGATAAAAATTTAGCATAAATAGGTAGGGTGTTGTTTTATATTTAATAAAATTTTATAAATCCTTTCAATAGATCCATTTGAACTTACTTTCTACCAAGGCACTTCCTAAAGCATTGTTAATAGCTGAAACTTTAAAAAAATAGCTAATGTGCCTTGTATATACTCCCTAATTTGCATTTAGGTTTAAACACCTCTTATTCATGATTCCCTTCCAAGGGTAATAATATAATCATTTCCATAATTTTAACAAGTCATCTAAATTGCAACATATCTAATTTGAATTTGATAATGGTCTTTCTTTCGTGATGAGAGAATCCACACAAATAACCAAACCCCAATCCATCCAAGAATCAGGCCCCTCTACTTAAGTGTTATCTTGTATCTAGGTGACTCATAAATTACCAAAAAAAAAAAATTTCTATATTGAGGAAAATGGTGAGCAATGATAAGATGTAGACCACTCACCAAGATCTTACATACATTGGAATAGAAACCCAACCTTTTAAGCAAAATATGATTAGCACAACCAAAAGGATGAAGGGTGCTAATGAAAGATCTATGACCAAGGGGGTTTGGATTCATAAAGGGGATGAGTGAGATATGATAAAGGATATATTTAATCTAATAAAGTAAGTCCAAAGGAAAATAAGGAAGAATAAGTGCACCAGGAAACAAGATGGAGAGGATGGAAGTTCGAATCTAAATTTGACTGTCACTGGAATCTCGCATCCTATTGTAACTAGAGACTAGAAAACATGGATCTAAATTTGTATGTCCTAAAATTTTCACTGAAAAATAATAGGGACAAGTCAACTTTTTGTGAACAAGTTGACTATTTGACTTGTTCTTTGCAAAAACTGATGAAACCAGGCATAACTTTAGTGGTGAATATTTTCCATTTTACGAATGTCTCATGTGAACAAACTAGGATTTGGCGAATATAATGTGTATACCAGGTTGGCCGTGTCGCCCAAACTCTATAAATTTTGGGTTGAATGTCCAGGCCCATCGCCCATTAGTGTATGTATTTTTATCATTTTCTTTCACAATATCACCAATCAAATCTAATTGTTGGACACTGTAAATTAAAAAAAATTGCCTACAATTTCCAAAGTTTGTCATAATTGACAACCATATTCTCCAATATGTGGTCGATGTTTAAGGTTAGGGTACAGGTTATGTGACATGTGTCTCTGCTATGGAGACTTTCAATGAAACTTTATGTTTTTTAAAAATTTCACCCGAAATAGATTTGACATGTGTCTCTATTCCAAAGACTTTTGGGGGAATCTTTGTGTCCTTTAAAACCTTGGCCCGAAATAGAATTCTTTCCCCAAACCCCCATCTAATAATGATGGTTTCTAGGTATGTGTTCCTGTCACCGTGATTTTTTTCAATAATGAAAGTTTCACCAAGATTTTATAGAATTTATTGAAAAAAAATCACCAGTACAACTAATAGTTTTCCTTTCAAATTAAAATTTTTTTCCAACAATATTAATTTCCCTCCCCAAAAAAATAATTTAGGATTTGCCAGGATTTTACACTTTTTCCCAAGAGGGGGTTTCTTAAAGTTATCCCTGGATGAAACTTTCCTGGATTCTGCAATTGTTCCTGTACTGTTAGATCTAAAATTATAGCTCTACAACGTATTCCTGCACACATAAAAATGGGAAGAAAGGTTTTGGAAGGGGGTTTTCCCTATTCAAAAATCAACCTTGAAATATGATAGAAATTACATAAAGGAAAGTAATGTAAAAGGTTAATTATTGATTCACCTTGTATGAAATCCTCATGAACGGATGTAGTAATCTCTCAAATCCATGAATATGATTGAATGAATGCTTGGAATCTAAATATTTGACCTTGGAATGAGATGTAGAGTCAAGGATTCCTTCACAAATGCATGGATCCATGATTACCACTCCTAGATTTGGAATGTTGATATGCTTGATAACCGCATGCAATGAAGAAGAGAGAGAAGGATGGATGAGTGAGTCTTCTTGATTGACTGAGAATTCCTCTACTTGGCCATCATGGGAGAGAAAAATTAATCAATTAAAGAAGATTTCCTTTACTTGAATAGATCTTGGAAGAATGGAGAGTTGGATATCTTGAGTTGGATGTTTGCCTTCAAATCTTGAATCCAAATCCTTAATTTTTCTTGCTTGATTTCTTGAATACTTGAACTTGGATATGTTATTTTACATTGTTCATGCAAATGAGTAGATAGGAGCTATTTTTTGTTGTAATTGTTGGAATAAATTAGGAAAGTTATATACTCAGAGGGGAGGGGTGAATCAGTACCCTTAAAATTTTTAACCATACAGGTTGATCAACTACCAAGTTGAATACATTGCATAAAATGAACATAAAGTAAATAACTTAAATCATAAAATCTACAACACATAACACATATATTTTGGCTACGCAAAAATCCTTTGTTAGAGGAAAAAACTATAGTGTGGATGAAACCCACAATCCTTCACTATTGCAGTATAAAGGTTTGCTTGGTTAGAGCTACAATGTTAGCTACTTCTAGTAGCTTACCCTGTTAGGAGTAATATATTCGGTTAAGAGTACAAAAGAATTATTAATTCTACCTTGTTAAGGATTTAATAATCTCTAATATGAGAGATGTACCTGGTTAAAGGATTTACAAAATATAAAGACCTGTTAGGGCCTACCCACAAGCGGGATTTGTAATTCTCTGATTAAAAAAAAATTTAGTACAAAATGTCTGATAGAAATACATCAATCAAATGTTGTCCAGACTCATTGTTCTCTATAACTCTGTTACCTTGTTCTGCACTCAATAGCTTAGTATCTTAAGCTCTGCTTCATTTCGCATACCTCTCCTTTGCTTATCTTTGCAACATCTTCATCAACTCTTCAATTTCAGTAATAGAAACATCATCATCAACATCAACAATAAACACAATAGCAACAACATTCTTAATCTTCATATTGATATCTTATACAATTTCTAGGCAGTTAACTATGACTTAGGCAATTAACCAGATCTAGGGCAACATGAATCAACGGTGGAGATTAAGTGGTTAAACTTAGGTTACATCTCCAATATCGTATACCTTATGAAACTTCATTAGTGGATCTACCTTGTGATAATGTCTAATCATGTGTTTGGACTCCCAACGACTCAACTAATGCTTACCTTGAAATCTATGCCATGCATCGTGCTTGGTGTCCAAATTCAATGTATCTAATTTTAAATGAAATTTCGGCTCAGGAATATTTAGTAACATGTTGTTGGAACTATATTGAGATGATGAACTGAGAGGGGAGGGGTGAATCAGTACCTCTAAAAATTTTCTTGATTAGCCCATTAACCCTTAGTCATCAGTTTGTAATTTATCTTATCTAACTGTTCATCTTTCTTTATGCATATGTAATCATATCATACATTCTTTTTAGTATGTAACCATAATAGAAACATTCATGAAAATAGATAACACATGACACAAGATATGATATCACAGAAAACTCCTGTTAAGGAAGTAAAAACTACGGTGGGGATTGTTAAACACAAAAATTCACTATCTGTAGATAAGAAGGGGCCGGTTAAGGCTTACATTTGGTCACTTCTGATGACCTACCCTGTTAGGAGTATTACAGTGGAGACCTGTTAAGATCTACTTCATTTGAAGCTTTAGCAACACTGTTAAGTGTGCACTCTGTTAAGAGATTTGGAAAGAACGGTTAAGTCCACCTTCTACAAAAGGATTTTAGATGTGATGCACTTGTTAGAATGCAACTACATAAGTCTTTGATCTGATGATAAATGGAATCTTCAATTTCTGATAACAGATCCTATAAAGCTTCATACATACTAGTAATCAACTTTCAATGATTGAATAATACCTTTATCTACTCGTCGGTAGCCTCTGTGTGTTCTTGACAACTGATATATTCTATTTCTGACCTTTGCATGAATTCTGCCTTCTACTCCTTAGATGCTCTTTGTGGCTATCAATAATAAATAATTCATGTACTCACAATTGAGTATGAACACCTATTTATACTAATTTAGATTCAATTCTTGATTCATGCATCACAAGTTAACTCTAGATCCAAGGTTTACAACTTGACCTTGATCTTTAGTTAGATATTCTTTCGATCCGTTAGGATGCTTTAAAGCATTTACATAAAGCTTGCATGACCATCAAATTAGGATTTAAAACAAAATAAAAATCTATAAATAGAATTACATTGCTTTATCCGTCGTGTAAAAATCAGATCCATAATTTGCGGGTTCTTTATCTGTTTGTCGGTTTTCTTGGTCGTCGGTGTTCCTTTCTTGAACTTGTCATCAGGTATGCCTTTTCTATTTCTATCGGGTTAGTTCTAAGAACTGTGTTGCCGGTAATGCTTGTGGTCGCCGGTGATGCTTGTGGTCACCGGTGATGCTTGTGGTCGCTGGTGATGCTTGTGGTCTTTTATACTTAGCATTTTTATCAAAATCTTTGTTCTGTCGGGTATGCTTGCATTTCACCGGTACTACCTGTGGTTTGCCGGTAATGCTTACTGTCTGCTGGTAATGCTTTGTTAATGTTTTTCACTGAGTATACTAATGTAAAAATAATTTCATCAATCTCCCCCTTTAACATTAGTATCAAAAACATGATATATGCAACATACTGAGTGTATTAGTATGTACACCTTTGTATACTTCTTCCTTAGTCATTTTAATGACTCCCCCTATGTATATGCCAGTAAGTGTAAGTATATATACATATCCTTTATTTTTCTTTTCCTCTTTTTCATCTAATATATGTATTGTACATAACTATATACATTTCCTTTCCTTTCCTCCTTTTTTGATTCTAAAGGCAAAGGTACTTACAACTTTTCAAAAAGGTGGGAATCCCATTTCTCCTTCAGTATTTCTAGAGCCATGTGCTCTAGTGAAATCCGTACATGTATATCATAGATGTTGTCTACTACAAACATCTCCGGGGTTGCTATCAGATTTCTTGCTTTAGAAATATGTTGCTGCAGAATAGTAAGATTTGGTAGAATGTGTGCTTGAAGTTCTATGATCTCACCTTTGAATTGTGTTTCAGCATCCCATATTTCTTGCCTTAGCCTATTTTCCTTTATGACTGTGTCATGATGTGCCTTTATGCTATCGGCATGAGAGGTTAGGCTTTGTGCACTCTTTGTGACATTTGAGTCAATTTCTGCAAGTTTGTCACTATTCTCTTTTGCAAATTTCTTAAGTGTGCACATCTTCTAAACTAAGGTGATTGCTTTAGCAATCATCGACTCTAATTCATCACTGAGTTCTAAGAGCTTTAACTTGTTCAATGCCACTTCTTGGCTGATTTTATCAATTAACTTGAATTGATATTTCTTTTCTTCTTGCTCTTCCATTGCTTGATCAACCTCTATACCTTGCTCTGTTATAGCGTCGGTGAGAACAACAATTTGTTCCTTTACTGAATCATTTTCTTCAAGTTTCACTTTAGGAACTAGTTGTTGGAGTATCTCTTTAGCTTTGTCAAGCACCATGTTTTCCCTATGTTCTTGTATCATCTTCTTTTGTATGGCTTTCCTCTGACAGAGCACTCCAAACTCTTGAAGTTTGTCACTGTCCAATGTGGTAATGTCCCAGTTTGGAACTTCAATGATTTCATCAAGTGTCAGCCAATATATCCTTCTTTACTATTTTCTTTTTCTTCTTCTTTGGCTAGGTGGCAGATTGATGTACCACCATTTGTAAGGCTTGAGACTAGGTTGATTTAGTTGGTGAGTGTTGAGAGGATGAGGCATCCTTTTGTATCTATTCTGTGTTCACCAACCGGTTTGGTGAATACATCTCCTCACGTACCTTAGGTGTATGAGCAGATGAATCTTCTTTTAGTTTTAATTCCTCATTTTTCTTGACTTCCCCACTCTTATCTTGCGCTTCAACCTTTCTCATTGTATCATCAATTGTTTTGTTTGCATCTTTGCTTTGTTCTTTTGATACATCCTGCTGCTCATCAGTTGCATCCTTAATTTCAATATCGGTATCCTTAGGATTGTTGGATGCACCTTGGTTTTCATCTGTACCCATATCCTTGGGTATGTCATCATCTTTCTTAGATGATTTATCCTGGCTTGACTGTATATCAATAGCATCTATTAATATATTCATATTTGTCGATGTATTGACAGTTGCAGTGTCAATAGCTATGTCCTATTCATCAGTATTTCCCTTAGTAGCATTGATGTCTTCATCTTTTTGGATCTCTGCTGCAGGGTCTTTTCCTGTAATGGTGTCGACAATGTTGTCTAACCATGAATCATCATTCATATCAACATCTAAGTGTATCATCTTAAAATGCAAGCACTTCCATGTTAAGAGCATTTAGCCCTCCTTAGGTGACATTTTTGACCTCTACCATATCATCCTCCTGTTTCTGCATCATCTCATGCTTCTGTGCTGGTTCAGGACCCTGATTGGGCCTCTCCGGGCACCTCCTACCCCACTTGGCATATTTTCCAGGGGTTTTGACCCACTGGGTCAAGGTCGACCTCGACCTCGACCTAGGTCAGGGTTGACCTTGACCCTAACCTAGGTCAGGGTTGACCTCAACCCTGACTAGGGTCCCCCTTTCAAAATAGGAAGCTTGTCGGCTACTGGGGGTCATAAACAATTTAGTTTTCCCGCTTCCAGGTCGGCTGTTTTGGGTTCCAAAGCGTTGATTCCTAAATTATATTTAATATAGGTCCTCTCCTAGGGGTAAATGCTTTAATGGGAATTTAATACTCCTATCTAGGCCTCCTTAGAAGATTGTGCCCTAATTTCATATAAAAGGAAGTCTCTCTCTCTCTCATTTTCTCTAAGTCTTCTAAGTGCAAAAAGCTCTAATCAAGATTTTGTCAAGAAGCAAAAGGTTCAAGCATCCATTTCCAAGCTCTCAAGGTGTTCAAGACTTCCTCTCAAGCATTCAATTTCTCCATGGAAGATCAAGGATTCAAGCTCTCAAGCCTTTGAAGGGATTAGGTGCAAACATTCAAGATTCATCATTCAAACCCTAGATCTAGCCATCATGGTGGTATGATCTTCCTTCAAGATCCTTTGTGCATCCTCAAGACTTTTCCATCATCTCTTTAAAGTGGATTTCAAGCATACAATCATGGAGGTTTATGGTTCTTATTGAGTTCATGCTTTCATACTTACATACTTGCATACATTTGAAATACAATTACATTTCTATTGACTATCATTGCTTCATTATTAGATTCAATTCTACTACTTGTTAGCATTCAGTACTTTGTTGATTTTAAGGTTAATTCCTAAATTGGGGTTTGAACAAGGAAAACCCCTCCCCAACAACAAACAATCTCCTTTTTCTTGTAGGTACATGTTTAGAATAGTTGATTTGAGACCAGATCTAGATACCCTTTTTGGCTTTCTTTTGGACGACGCGATTAGATTTTATGTCAGACCTGTGTAGGTCAGGGTTGACATTATTGGGTTAGGGTTGACATTTGTGGGTCAAGGTCAACCTTTTTCATAATATGACATCGGAACAGAAAAATATTTCTGGGTTTTGTTCGTCTCTGCGTTCCGGTTCGGGATCAACTGTCAGTTTCAACTAAAACAGTCTACAAACCTCAGAAAATAGCATTATTTGATCTGCAATATTTCAAGGTTAGTACATTTCTCCTATTTCTTCAATTACTGTCATATATCATTTCTATGCATATAATTAAACTGAATTTAAGGTATCTCCTTTGTTATTCTCCTTTCCAAATATTTGATTCATTTGTGCATTAGCCCTTCTTTGGGGTTGATCAACTTGGATCTCCCATTTGTGCATTTGGGAATAAAAGAGGAACATCTTATCTTCTCCCTAATCACAATTGCAATACACAATCAATACA
>MU224513.1:717732-733795 GCA_018584345.1 Thuja plicata
AGCATCTTGATTTGATCTGTCAGATGTAGATTGATCTCTTGCATACTTGTAATTTCTTCAACTGATGCATCTGAAGCTTTGCTCAATGATGATTCTGTTGTTTCAAAGTACTCTTGTATTTCCATTTATTTTTAGTCTTTCTCATTCATCCTGGTTTCCATAATCTTTCTTTCATCAAGAAGTTTTCTCAACTTTATCTTTGCCTCCTTATACTGCTCATAGTTTATTTGCATTTGTAACTGCTCATTCTCAATAGTCATGTCCAGTCTGAACTTGTCCATTGCTCTGATATTTTCTCTCAAGTCTTTAAGCTTTTCAAGAGAGAGACTTAGCTTTGATACCAATTGTTGGAACTATATTGAGATGATGTATTGAGAGGGGAGGGGTGAATCAGTACCTCTAAAAATTTTCTTGGTTAGCCCATTAACCCTTAGTCATCAGTTTGTAATTTATATTATCTAACTGTTCATCTTTCTTTATGCATATGTAATCATATCATACATTATTTTTAGTATACAACCATAACAGAAACATTGAAAATAGATAACACATGACACAAGATATGATATCGCAGAAAACTCCTATTAAGGAAGTAAAAACTGCGGTGGGGATTGTTACCCACAACACTTCACTATCTGCAGATAAGAAGGGACCGGTTAAGGCTTACATTTGGTCACTTCTGATGACCTACCCTATTAGGAGTATTACAGTGGAGACCTGTTAAGATCTACTTCATTTGAAGCTTTAGCAACACTGTTAAGTGTGCACTTTGTTAAGAGATTTGGAAAGAACGGTTAAGTCCACCTTCTACAAAGGGATTTTAGATGTGATGCACTTGTTAGAATGCAACTACATAAGTCTTTGATTTGATGATAAATGCAATCTTCAATTGCTGATAACAGATCCTATAAAGCTTCATACATACTAGTAATCATCCTTCCATGATTGAATAATACCTTTATCTGCTCGTCGGTAGCCTTTGTGTGTTCTTGACAACTAATATATTCTATTTCTGACCTTTGCATGAATTATTCCTTCTACTCCTTAGATGCTCTTTGTGGCTATCAATAATAAAGAATTCATGTACTCACAATTGAGTATGAACACCTATTTATACTAATTTAGACTCAATTCTTGATTCATGCATTGCAAGTTAACTCTAGATCCAAGGTTTACAACTTGACCTTGATCTTTAGTTAAACATGCTTTCGATCCGTTAGGATGCTTTAAAGAATTTACATAAAGCTTGCATGACCATCAAATTATGATTTAAAACAAAATAAAACTCTATAAATAGAATTACATTTCTTTATCCATTGTGTAAAAATCAGATCCATAATTTGCGAGTTCTTTATCTGTCTGTCGGTTATGATGGTCAGTTTTCTTGGTTGTCGATGTTCCTTTCTTGAACTTGTCATCGGGTATGCCTTTTCTATTTTTTTCAGGTTATTTCTGAGAACTGTGTTGTCAGTAATGCTTGTGGTCACCGGTGATGCTTGTGGTCTTTTATACTTAGCATTTTTCTCAAAATATTTGTTCTATCAGGTATGCTTGCATTTCACCGGTACTGCTTGTGGTTTGCCAGTAATGCTTTGTCAATGTTTTTCACTGAGTATACTAATGGAAAAATAATGTCATCAATCTGTATGTTCTTAGTCGGTAACTCTTTGTTCTCTTCTCGGTGTCTATGAGTGCTCACTAACTGTCTTTGGATGACTCAGTATATGGAGCTTGCTCGGTGCTTGATAACTGCTTGGTGGCTATCTCAGCTTCCTTTATCGACTATGTTGCCTTCATTATATGACTTCCTTACTTCAGTTGCATTCACCGATATATGACTTTGCATAAAACTAATGACAACAAAATCTCTTTAGGAGTAACACTTTTATAGTAATTTTGGGATTCAAATTTGATCCAAGATGGCCATAATTGAAAACCTAGGAAGAAGACCCCCACATCGGGCTCCTGACAAAATTTGGGCCATAAATCCCTGGGACAAGTCAGACAGTTGACTTGTCCCAGGCAAAATGGGATCAAATTTCACAGGGATGGCGGGGAAGGTGAAAAGAAGCCTATGAAGAAAATGTAGGTTTTTGTGATCAAGCATAACGAACATTTAGACCTTGAAATCTCCAAAATAGGGTCTAATAGGTCCTAAAGACATCCAATTATGGGTGCTGACTTTTTAGGATGATACATTTGGCCCCCACTTTAGCGAGAGTATGAGACAAATGCATGCTCATGGTAAATTAGATCAAATACATAAGAATAATCTCATGAAGGTCAAGGAGATAAAGAAACATCAATCCCCCAAGTGTCTCAAGTCTTCATCAAATCCAAAACCAAGATAAGAGAGGCATTTCTTAAAAGAGAGGGAAAGAAAGTGAGAGAAAAGTGTGATCACTACCTTAGTAAGAGATTGCCTTGCTATGGACCACACAAAAGGAAAATGCTGCAAAAGATGAAATTGAAGGTCTAGCAAGCTATTTTATTCTAGTCAATCCATCAAACATTATCATTCCTTAAGGAAAGGATTGTCTCCATTAAGGGATCCGACAAAGGAATGATCAAACCTAAGGAAAGCATTGCATCCTTAGGGATCAAATAAAATCGACCAGGCCTAAGGAATACATTATCTCCTTAGGGATCAAAATAAGAAGGATCAATCATTAAGAAAATTGTTCTTTCCATTAAGGGATCCAATGAAAAGGATGAACCCAAGGAAAGCATTGTCTCCTTGGTCATCTACAAGAGATGCTACATTGAATAATTGTGTAAGTGTGTGCAAAATGTGAAACACACAATAGAGTGCATGCCCCCATGTTAAAGCAATTGAAAATGCCTTAATGATATTAATGGATTTAACAAAGCATACATGCATCCACAAGAGACGTTTCCATTGTGAGATGCCCCCAAGAAAGGACAAGTCAAGGGAAATAAGCACATGCAAAAAGAGAGAATGAAAGGGATCTACCAACTCTGGGGTTAGTATGATCATATGATAATACATGAGATATTATATCAAAATGACATGTCATCAATCCTTAAAGATAGAAGAAATACAAGCACATTGGAAGAATGTCGTGTAAGAGTTACGAAGAAGATTCTTTTTGGGCTGGAATCATGGAGACAAAAAAGAATAGGTAGCTACCATTTTGCATCATCCCCAATAAGAAAACACAAAGGAATATTTACAAGTAGTGCCACATGCATGACATAACATGTAACAAAATATAGAAGAAGTGAGATAAAAATATAAGAATTTTTACAACATTGTGATTCCTTTATCACCTTGTGCCAACGAAGCAACAAGGGTCGTTTAAATAAATCTAAATAAAACATATAACAAGTAGCACATCATGAAAGAAGTATATCATGACAAATCCACAAAATCTAATGCATGAGAGAAGATAATGAAGTGTATCACCTTCCTCCCATCTCAGTCTATAGTGTTTAGGGAAGGTCGGAAACTTGCAAGAGGAGAAACATCAAGCATGATAGAAGGAACAATAGCCAGTTCCGAACAAGGACCATATTGTAAAGATGGATCACTTTGTTCATCAGTAGGATTTATAGATAATTTTTGTGAAAACATAGCTGATAAATCATGATTAACATCAATAAGCTCAAAAATATTATCAGAATCACTAGCATGAATATAATTTTTAACATCAAAAGCATCATCATCAAGACTATCTTCTTCATCCAAATTAATTGTAATAGAATCTAAGATACAAATAACATTATCATATTTGTTCAATTTTAACTTTTTGAAGTTAACTTCCTCCTTTGGTTCAAGAATGGGTTGGTCAAAGGGAATCAAAGCATCAATGGGTGTTTTAGCTGAAGTAAGATTTTGGGAAGCATGATGGTGGGCTCTAACATGAAATTTACAATAGTGGTCACGAGCATGATGTTTACACTTGATTTTTCTAGAAATTAGGTTTGGTTCATAATCAATCAACATCAGGTCCTTTTCTTCTTAAGGAGGAAGAATGAAAGAAACCACACTAGGTTGAGAGATGACATCGAAAGAAAATTTATAAGATATGGGAGGTGGAAAAGGAGCATATATAGGAGGTGTAGGAAGAAGTCCATGTCCAGAGAAAAGACATGGAACATCCTTAGGTTTTCTATGTTCACAAATCTTGTAAGATTGATATGATTGGAAGAGGTTATCAGGATGAGCCTGGGTTGGTTGAGGCGTGGAAGGCCAAAAAAAATCAAGGTCAATCGAGTCTTGATGAGGTACTAAAGGTTGATAGAAGCTATGATTAACAATAATGATTTCTCCACTATGAGAAAATTTTAGACATTTATGTATAGGAGAGGCCACACATTTTATGGAGGTAAGCCAAGGAAGACCAAGTTTGAATTAAAATTGATCAGAAGTTGGGATCACAGTAAAGGTAACATCTAAAAATTTTCCACCAACTTCAAAAGGAAATGAAATAGAACTATGGGAAGGATAAAGGAAACCATTGCAAGTTTGGACCAGAACATCAGATTTATCATAAAAATCACCTTGCAATTGTCTACTTAAAAGATGCTCTTCAGTTATCACATTCACCATGCAAGAAGGATCAATAAGGACACCACAAGAGTGAAGGTCATTAACCATTGCAACAATATAGAGAGGACCATCAGGTGCTTTAATTGTTTAAGCAGGGTCAAATATAATGCAAAGATTAAGTTCAGGTTTAGGTTTTCTTTGATCAATGCATTGTACATCAATATCAACCATAGGATAAAAAATATGGGAATGAAAATGCTTAAATATACTAATAAAATCAGTCACTTTTTCTTTAATACCTTGTTTACAATGCATTAAATCAATAAAAAAAAACTTAGGTCCAATGTTGTTTTGAAATTATTGAATGAAAGCATTAGCAATTTTTTGGAAGGAATCAATAGGATAAGGATGAAAAGAAGAATGTCATTGCAATGCTTTGTCTCAAAAGGTTTTAGTAAATAGCTTTTTCGTGAACCTATGGTCATGAGATAAATCAATACACAATGTTTGAAATGTTTTGACACGAGTCAAAGGATCACCCTTTCCATTATAAGTCTCAAGATGAGTAATCTCCATGTATTGTTGAAAAATGACACGAATTATATCCAAAGACAAAGGACTAGCATGCCACAAGTATGAATATTGAACTTGGATTGAGTCATTGAAGCAATTTTTTTGTAAGGAAGACACACTTTGAACCAAGATATTAATGGTAGGATCGTTAGAAAGAATGGAAGGAGGAGGAATGTTTGAAATGTTTGGAGCATTGTGAGAAATAGAAGGAACAATTGAATATGAAAAGGGGATGCTATAGTAAGTGGGCATTGATGAAGGTAATGAAATTGTATGGTAGAAAATGGTATACACTACCATAGAAGATAGTGCATACCAAATTGTATATATATTGGAAATACAAACCCAACCCTTGAGTCAAAATTTGATTAGCGCAACCAAAGGAAGAAGGGTGTTTATGCAAGATCTAAGAAAAATAGGGATTTGGTATTCCCTTTAAGGGGGAAATGATACATAAATGAAAAGTGATAAAGTAGATGATAAAGAAAGTAAAATTAGATCTGATCTATAAAGTAAAAGCAAAGAAAGAGGAGGAAAAAGTGCACCTTAAGACTAGATAAGGAGGTTTGAACTTTGGATTTGAATATGGCTGTCACAGGAATGTAGAAATTTGTTATAACTTTGGATCTAGAAACCTGAGACCTATAGCTGTGTATTGTGAAAATTTCAGCCCAAAAATGCAAAAGAAAGCCAAGATTTTAGGTACAATTTGACAAGTTGACTTGTTCCCAACTGCTCTGAATCAAATGAAAATTTCTAGGTTCATGTGACTGTGTTTGTACCTACTAGAGCTGAACCTGCAACTTTGTAACTTGTTCCTACATAGAGAAAAGGGAAAAGGTTGTGGAAAGGTGTTTTCCTTGGTCAAACCCTTGTATACGAATCAACCTTGAAATAAAATTGAAATTGCATACAGGAAAACAATGTAAACAAGATAAATGTTAGATTCACCTTGTATGAAAAGCCCTCATGAACGGATGTAGAATCACTCAAACCCATGAAGATGCTTGTATGTGTTAATCTTGGAATGAATTGTAGAATCAAGGATGCCCTCAAAAATGCATGGATCTATGATTTCCACTCCTAGATCTTCAATGTTGATATGCTTGTTAACTTCGGTGGAGAAGGAAGATGAGAAAAATGGATGTATGAATCTTCTTTCTTGCTTGTTAATTCCTCTACTTGGCTATCATGGGAGAGAAATTTTCACCGATGAAAGAAGATTTCCTTTTCTTGAATAGATCTTGAAGAAAAAGGAGACTTGAAGGTCCTTGATTGGGTACTTTCCTTCAAATCTTGAATCCAAATCCTCAAATGCACAACTTGAATTCCTTGATTGCTTGACAATAATAGCTTGTACTTGATCAACTTGTACATAAATATGGTATGAAAAATTAGAGGATTAGATGTCCTTTTATACTCATTTGGGGATTCAAATTTGTTCAAGGCTAACCATAGATTTGGCCTTGGAGGAATACCCCAATATCGGACCCTAGGCCAATTCTAGGCTCCAAAACCCAGAAACAAGTCAGATAGTCAACTTGTTCCTAGGAACAAGTCGATAGGTGGACTTGTTCCAAGTAAAATCACCTAAGATTTTTCCAGGAGCTTGAGAAATGTGATAGGATGTGGATAGAGAAAATGCAGATTGGCTGGGATCAAGTATAATGGACATCCAGATCTCAAAATCACCAAAATGGGGTCTAATAGGTCATAGAGATTCCAACTATGAGTGCTAAATTTTTAGGACGTTACATTTAGCCCCAATTTAGTGGAAGTATAAGATGAACTCATGCTCATGGTAAAGTAGGTAGAATGCAAAGTATGATCTCATCAAGGTCAAGGAGACAAAGAAACATTAAGCCCCCAAGTGACTCAAGTCTTCATCGAATTTGAAAGCAAGATAAGAGAGACATTTCTCTCTAGAGAGAGAAGGAAAGAGAGAAGAAAAGGTGTGATCAGTAGCCCAGTAAGAGGTTCTCTTACTATGAACCACACAAAAGAAAGTGTTGAAAAATATGAAAATGAACAGTCTAGCAAGTTGTGTTATGCTATTCAATCCATCAAAAAGGATTAGGCCTAAGAAAATATTATTTTACTAGGGAGCCGAAAATGGAATGATCATGCCTGAGGAAAGGATGTTTCCTTAGGGATCAAAGGAAAGATGATTAGACCTAAGGAAAGTTTGTTTCCTTATGGATCAAAGAAAAGGCAATCAGGCCTAAGGAAATGTTGTTTCCTTAGGGATCAAAGAAAAGGCGACTAGGCCTAAGAAAAGGCCATTTCGTTAGAGATCAAAGAAGAAGGATCAATCCTTAAGGAAAGTTTGTTTCAGTTAAGGGATCCAATAAAAAAGGAAAAACATAAGGAAATTAGTGTCTCCTTGGTCATCTGCAAGAGAGATACAATGCATGAAATCATACTGTGTGTGTACAAAATGTGAAACATAGACTGAAGTGTATGCCCCCACCTTAAAATGATTGCAAATGTCTTAATAAGAGAAATTCCTTTAACTAAACATACATGCGTCCACAAGAGACATTTCCACTATGAGATGCCCCAAGAAAGGAAAAATTAGGGGAAATAAGCACATGAAAAAAGAGATCACAGAAGGGATCTACTAACTTTAGGGTTAGTAGGTCATATGATAACTCATGTATATATCATAATTATATCAAAATGAACTGTCATCATCCCCCAAAGGTAGTAGAAATAAAAACACAATGGAATAATAAAATACAAGAGTTACGAAGAAGAATCTTTTTGGGATGACATCACAGAGACCAAAAAGAATAGATAGCTACCATTTTGCATCATCCCCAATTAGACAACACAAAAGCACATTTACAAACAATGACACATGCATGAAATAACATAGAAAAACATATAGAATAAGTGAGATACAAATAGAAGAATGTTTACGAAATTTCAATTCCTTTATCACCTTGTGCCAATGGAGCAACATGGGTCATTTAAACAAATCTAAACAAAACATAACAAGCAACACATAACGGGGGAAGCACATTACAAAAGTAAGAAAACACACAAAATCCATCGCACAAGAGGAGCTAGTCAAGCATATCGCTTTCCCCACATCTCAGTCTGTATTTTTTAGGGAAGGTGGAAAACTTGCAAGAGGAGAAACATCAAGCACAAAATATGGAACACTAGCCAATTCCAAACAAGGACCATGCTGTAAAGATGGGTTGTTGTGTTTTTTACCAGGATTGATAGATAATTATTATAAAAACATATTTGGGAAATCATAATCAACATCAATAGTGGCATGCATGTCATCAGAATCACTAGCATGAATATCATTTTTAACATCAAAAGCATCATCATCAAGAGTATCATCTTCATCTAGATTAATTGTAATAGAATCCAAGATCTACAAATAACATTATCATGTTTGTTCAATTTCAACTTTTTCAAATTACTTATCCTTTAGCTCAAGCATGGGTTGGTCAAAGGGAATCAAAGCATCAGTAGGTGTATGAGGTGAAGTAATGTTTTGGGTAGCACGCTGGCGAGCTCTAGCATGAAGTTTACAATGGTGATCACAAGTGTGATGGTTACGTTTGTTTTTTCTAGAAATTGGTTGAGGTTCAGATTCAATCAACATAGGGTCCTTGTCTTCTTTAGGTGGAAGAATGGAAGGAACTACACTAGGCTGAGAGATAGCATGACAAAATGTTTATAAGATATGGGAGGTAGAATAAAAGCATATATAGGAGGTTTAGGAGGTTAGGAAGAAGTCCACGTGCAAAAATATGGAACATATTTAGGTTTACTAAGTTCACAAATATTTTGGACCTTGTAGGCTTGGTAAGATCAGAAGAGATGGTTAGGACGAGCTTGAGTTGGTTGAGGCATAAAAGGCGAAAACAAATCAAGGTCAACTAAGTTTCGAGGCATTGAAGGTTGGTAAAGACTATGGTTAACAGTTATGATTTCTCCATTATGAGGAAATTTAAGACATTTATAAATAGGAGAGGCCATGAATTTCATGGAGGTAAGCCAAGGAAAACTAAATTTGACTTGAAATTGATCAGAAGTTGGAATCATGGTGAAGGTAACATCTAAAGCTTTACCACCAACCTCAATATAAAATGGAATAGAACCATGGAAAAAATAAAGGAAACTATTATAAGTTTGGATCATGACATTAGATTTATCTTAGAAATCATGTTGTGATCGTCTAATAAAAAGATGTTCTTCAGTTATCACATTCACCATATGAGTAGGATCCAAGTTACAATTTGTTATGTATGAAAAACATCATACTCGATTCAGTTATAGTGTATACTCATGCCCTTGACTCTTACTCTCGACATGAGCATGGAGAATGCTAGAAAAGGTGACAGTTTGCTGAAAATAATGATGGCATGGGTTGGTATGCTTAAAAGTATGTTTGGAATTTTACATAGCACGAGCGGTGATAGCATTGTTTGTAAATTTTTCTATCATTCCATTCTGAGGTGCCATCTCTTTATTGCATTGTATGAAACTATTTGGGTGCACCATTTATAATTTTTCATCTGCATGCATATCTGTTCAATTGAGTCCATTTTTCACAGGTAGGGAGGGTGCTGAGAAAGTATTATGGAATCAGCTTTGTATATTTCTACAGCATTTTTTTATATCTACAATCATTTCATCTCATTCCTAGAGATGACTCCTCTTTGAGGCATTCCCATAAACATGCTTTGATGGATATCATAACCTGTTCCAAAGCTTTCATATCAAACAAGGAAGATGTGGCAAAGGTTGTTGGGAAAGCCTTCCAACTACATATACGAGGCGACATCTATATAGTTAGTTTCTATGGTAGTTATTATAACTACCTTTACATTTGGCATTTCCACCTCTATGAACATTTATATAACTTAGCAAAATGGCTGATTATAGTTATAACTATCCTCCTTTATAGAATTTTGGTGTTATTCCAAGCTTTCAAAAGTCTTTTAAATTGACCGCTTCAACCAACTCACATTCTTATCGGCATTTTGAGAAACTTACAAAATTTGAGGAAAGGATCGATAAACCACTTGAGACAAACACTTGCATTTATCCATCGGTGTTTTAAATTACTTGGGGAAACATTGTTAAAAATGCCCATTCAAAGTTTATTGCATAGTCATCGACATAGAGGGGCCAATCTCAACTTTATCGAAGACATAGATTTCTTAAAAAACTAAGCCGATAATACCAATGTAATCCACTTAGTGGTGATTTTGATTCATTTTCAAAGCTCATCGACATGCTTGATGGTAATTATAAGTTTTTTTAGGCTCCTTACCAATTTGTCTTTCTTAGTGGAATGCCCGATTAAATGCATATCATTGGTCTTCAAGAGAGAGACTCAAACATTTCATTGATTGTTGGCCTTCTAGATGCCATTGCCAAATTAAGAGTACGCTAATAAATAATTCTTTATCCATATCTTTTATGACTTCAAGAATATGCCTTGAATCTGGAATAGCCTCTTACCTTTGATTTTCAAATCAGTTTTTTCAATATTGTATATATCTTCTTCTCAATTTGTTTCTAGCTATTCACATATGTTCCACATATACCAAGAAGATACATCCACAAAACCACCAAAAGTGTGCATTTGGGTTCCCTCAAGATAACAAGAAATGATAATTTTGACTTCACACCTATTAATTGCATTCCATAATAAATTTTCTATATTCTTCAACCAATCCATTTTTGTTCAACCCTAAGATTATCTTTGACATCATCAAGTTGCATCGACCAACTAGACTTAGGTTTTCATGATGATTTTGATGGTTTTTGATGATGAGAGACATGTCGAAAACCTCACTATGAGATTCATAATGAAGGCCTTTGACTTTGAGTACATGGCGACCAATATTTAAAGTATTTTCATAACATTCACATGTTCAACTAGCTAGATAATGAACTTAATACCAAATTTTAAATCTTGGCTCATTGATAATGGGGTCAACAACTGGCTCTAACTGGGGACAAGGAATGTAAGGAATGCAACAATAACCTAGGATCTTGATTGGAGATTAGTGCATTATCCAATAGGAAATAGAGTCACAAAGACAACAAGGATACTAACTCAAGAGACCAAACACAAACAAAAATTGGATCACAAAACAAAAACTCCTTACCTACAATATGTACAAGGTAGGTATCCCTACCTTAGGTGGATTAAAGATGATCAAACAAATCACTTTACTAGATGAGAGAAATAGGCACCTCTATGGAGAAGAGATGGATGTTTGAGTATCACCTACAAGCTCAATCAATTGACCAAACTGACATACATGATGAGATTAGAAAGATTTGCGACCAGTGTATCGAATAGCCATTTATCATAATAAGTCTTTGATCTCTCTTGAATGACCTTGTTACCACCTTGAAGATTATTGGTCATAACTTCTAGCATCTCTTCAAGAATACCAATATCATCTGTCTGAACATTCTTTTGATTGTTTGGCTTAGAAGAAATCAAGTCACGAATCAAACAACCTTAATATAGTTGGTGATGTGAAGAAACTTGCAGCCTTGCAAATATTAAATCTGATTTTGAAATCTTGTCTTGGGAATCACCTATGGAAACACATTCACCTAAATATAAAGGATTGAGGTACACACCTTCATCATAGAGGGAATCATCATATGAAGATTTAAAACACTAATCCGAGATAAAGATATCATGAGAGTTAACTTCATTTAGATCCTTCATTAAATCTCCACTTGCTTCATTTTATTTTTTATTGTAAGGCATTTCACATGATGAATTAGCATGGTAAGGCATCAAATATTGACATGCATCGCCAAGTGTTTCCAAAAATATATCTTCGAAATGAAAAGATTCAAAAGTTGGGCAATTAATTTATTCCCTTCCCAATATTTCTTCATTTTAATCTTCATCGATGAACTCAAATGCTTCATATCTAGGTTGCATGCATGGCAAAGAGTGAAAACTTGATGATTCATATACTCTTATTTGAAGTTGATCTTTAACTTTCATGTCCACTATAATGTTAGAGTAGTCTTAGTATAGCTAATAATTAAATCATTTAATTATTAGTCTATTTACTCTATGCTTAAGTTATACTTAGGCAGTTTTTCATTCTTTAGGGTTTCGTAATTTCTTTTATAAGGATTCACTTCTTAGTTTTCATTAAGGAGATTGTATTCATTATTGTTTTTAATAGAAATTTTTTTCTTGCAACATGGATTTCATGTCTCTGGCTTTTTGGCCGCCATAGCTTTCTGTCTTCTCTTCTATCTTCTTGCTTCTTCATGTGACAGTCATGCATGCAGGTGTTCTTGGGAGATTAGCTTTCAGCCTAATCTAACATGGTATCAGAGCTCTCCTGCTGCTCGCTATTCTTGTTTTTGTTGAAGCAATCGAGGGTTTGAAGATCTCCAGTCTTTTTCTGGCATTTGTCTCTGGTTTTGGGAGGTCTTTGTTTTTTGAGGCACTTTGGACCAAAAATGACCTCACGGTTGCGTCCAGAAGGCCCAAAAACCCCAGAATCTATATAAGGCACGTCCTATTTGGACACCAGAGCATCTGAAAAAAAAAATTTGGCCTCCTAGGGCCGTACGGGCACATTTTTCAATGCAAAAATTGGAAAAAATTCAAAAAAAATGTTTTTTGTGTCATTTTTGGGCGTGCCGCCCCCACGCCGCCCGGAGCCTCCGCACCACTGGCCTGCTCCTCCCAGGCCCCGCCGCCTCTGGCCCCTTCGGCCGCTGCCGCCGCTCAGCGGCCCCGCCGCCCGGCTCCGCTGCCCCGTTGGCTCCGCCGCCCGCTCAGCCCCGGCGCCCTCCGTCGCCTACTACCTCGCCGCCCGGTGGGTATTTTAAGCTCCTGTGGGCCCTTTAGCGATGCAGGCGGTCATATGGGCACCAAGGGGCCCCAGTTAAGCCCCTTGCGCGCGCCATGCGCCCAGGGGCGCTATTTTTTAGCCCCAGGGGCTTCTTTTTTGCTTTTTGGGGCCTTTCTGACCCTCCTGGACTATTTTCTCTCTATCTTGAGCATCCGGGGGACTTTTTTTGACTTCCATATACCGTCGGAAAGCTCTTTCTAAACACTTTCTGATGATGGTAGTTAGGATTTTTGGGTCTACTATTTTGATAGTGTTTTTGGCTGTCAAAGTCTGGTATTTGTTTTTGCCTTCTGGGAGTCATATCTGGCTCATCCAGACTCCATTTTTGGCAAACTATATACCGTCAAAAAGTTGGTTCAGTGAACTATTCAGTTACAGAGGTATTTTTTCCAGATTTTTCTCTAGGTTTTCTCTCCTCTGAGTTTGGTAGTTTATGCACTCTGGTGGATTGCTTGGGTCTACAGGTCCTGGGATCTCTTCTTCTGATATTCTAGCTCACTCTTCTTTCTGACTTCTAAGCTTGTATGCTTCTTCTGATGCATCTTTATTCTATAAACGCACTGAGATAAAGTGCCTACTTTTGTATTTCTAGGATCTTGTACACCTTGTGTGTTTTTGTACTCGCACTCTGTTATAAAGTGTCATGGGGGGTTATGATGTTTATGCCATTTTAGGCGCATCCACCTTTGTCAAGTGAGCGTACCTTCCATGACATTAGCCCATGCTGTGTGTCGGTGACACCGCCCTTTATCCTATATTTATACTTTTGTTGCATTGTTGGTGTTCCTGGTTCTTTCTTCTGCAGATGTTTCTGGCATTGCATTTTAGTGTTCCTGTCACCTCTCCCAGTTTAGCATTATGGGGGGGTTCACCTGTTGGTTCTATTGCTTCCTGGTTCGATTGACCAACTCTTCAAACATTTTCTTCTCTACCTGGTCATGCACTTCAGTGGGGGTTCCAGCAGTCTCTTCTGACAGAGTTTTCAGCTTCATGCTTCGGAGATGCTTCTTTCTCATTCTTGTTCCTCTCTCTAGGACTTTCCCTAGATTGAAGGCTTAGTTTCCTTCATCTAGTTTATTTCTTGTTTTGGGTACCTGATCAAGCCTTGTTGCCGGGACCCATCTTTCCTGCTTTCTGCAGTAGTTTAGCTATTTTTCTTCTCCCTAAGTTACACTTAAGGGGGGGTGTTAGAGTAGTCTTAGTATAGCTAATAATTAAATCATTTAATTATTAGTCTATTTACTCTATGCTTAAGTTATACTTAGGCAGTTTTTCATTCTTTAGGGTTTTCCCCTTTAGGGTTTCGTGATTTCTTTTATAAGGATTCACTTCTTAGTTTTCATTAAGGAGATTGTATTCATTATTGTTGTTAATAAAAAAAAATTTCTTGCAATATGGATTTCATGTCTCTGGCTTTTTGGCCGCCACAGCTTTCTGTCTTCTTGCTTCTTCATGTGACAGTCATGTATGCAGGTGTTCTTGGGAGATTAGCTTTAAGCCTAATCTAACATGGTATCAAAGCTCTCCTGCTGCTCGCTGTTCTTGTTTTTGTTGAAGCAATCGAGGGTTTGAAGATCTCCAGTCTTTTTCTGGCATTTGTCTCTGGTTCTGGGGGGTCTTTGTTTTTTGAGGCCCTTTAGACCAAAATCGACCTCACGGTTGCGTCCAAAAGGCCCAAAAACCCCAGAATCTATATAAGGCACGTCTGATTTGGACACCGGAGCATCTGGAGAAAATTTTTTGGCCTCTTAGGGCCGTACGGGCATGTTTTTCGATGCAAAAATAGAAAAAAATTATTTTTTGTGTCATTTTTGGGCGCGCCGCCCGCGCACCGCCCAGAGCCTCCACACCACCGACCTGCTCCTCCCGGGCCCCGCCGCCCGGCTCTACTGCCCCGTTGGTTTTGCCGCCCCTGCGGCCGCTCCACCACCCGCTTAGCCCCGACACCCTCCGCCGCCGTCGCCGCCTGGCTACCCCGCCGCCCGACGGGTATTTTAAGCCCCTGTGGGCCCTTTAGCAACGCAGGTGGTCATATGGGCACCCAGGGGCCCCAGTTAAGCTCCCTGCGTGCACCATGCGCCCAGGGGCGCTATTTTTTTAGCCCCAGGGGCTTCTTTTTTGTTTTTTGGGGCCTTTCTGACCCTCCTGGACTGTTTTCGCTCTATCTTGAGCATCCGAGGGTCTTTTTTTGACTTCCATATATCGTCGAAAAGCTCTTTCTGAGCACTTTCCGATGATGGTAGTTAGGATTTTTGGGTATACTATTTTAATAGTGTTTTTCTATCAAAGTATGATATTTGTTTTTGCCTTTCGGGAGTCATATCGTCAGAAAGCTGGTTCAGTGAACTATTCAGTTGCAGAGGTATTTTTTCTAGATTCTGCTCCAGGTTTTCTCTCCTCCGAGTTTGGCAGTTTATGCACTCTGGTGGATTGCTTGGGTTTACAGGTCCTAGGATCTCTTCTTCTGATATTCTAGCTCACTCTTCTTTCTGACTTCTGAGCTTGTATGCTTCTTTTCATGCATCTTTATTCTGTAAACGCACTGAGATAAAGTGCCTACTTTTGCATTTTTGGGATCTTGTACACCTTGTGTGTTTTTGTACTCGCACTCTGTTATAAAGTGCCATGGGGGGTTATGATATTTATGCCATTTTAGGCGCATCTACCTTTGTCAAGTGAGTGTACCTTCCATGACATTAGCCCATGCTGTGTGTCGGTGACACCGCCCTTTATCCTGTATTTATACTTCTATTGCACTGTTGGTGTTCCTGGTTCTTTCTTCTGCAGATGTTTCTGGCATTGCATTTCAGTGTTCCTGTCACCTCTCCTAGTTCAACATTATGGGGGGTTCACCTGTTGGTTCTATTGCTTCCTGGTTCGATTGATCAGCTCTTCAGATATTATCTTCTCTACCTGGTCATGCACTTCAGTGGGGGTTCCAGCAGTCTCTTCTGACAGAGTTTTTAGCTTCATGCTTCAGAGATGCTTCTTGCTCATTCTTGTTCCTCTCTCTGGGACTTTCCCTAGATTGAAGGCTTAGTTTCCTTCATCTAGTTTATTTCTTGTTTTGGGTACCTGATCAGGCCTTGTTGCCGGG
>MU224513.1:733845-773773 GCA_018584345.1 Thuja plicata
CTAAGTTACACTTAAGGGGGGGTGTTAGAGTAGTCTTAGTATAGCTAATAATTAAATCATTTAATTATTAGTCTATTTACTCTATGCTTAAGTTATACTTAGGCAGTTTTTCATTCTTTAGGGTTTTTCCCTTTAGGGTTTTGTGATTCCTTTTATAAGGATTCACTTCTTAGTTTTCATTAAGGAGATTGTATTCATTATTGTTATTAATAGAAATTATTTTCTTGCAACATGGATTTCATGTCTCTGGCTTTTTGGCCGCCATAGCTTTCTGTCTTCTCTTCTGTCTTCTTACTTCTTCATGTGACAGTCATGCATGCAGGTGTTCTTGGGAGATTAGCTTTCAACCTAATCTAACATATAATGCTCATTAAATGTTCATCGATATTTTCATTCTCTTGCTTCATTGATTCTTCTTCACAATAACCTTCATGAAACTTCAAAGTTTTGTATTCCATTTGTATGAAATCTTGGAGAAGATTGCTTAATGAATCATCTTTTTATAGTTGGAGATGATCTCTGACATCCTCTTCAACTATATCACTTATTGAAAGTTCATCTAAATTAGCAAAAGTAAAGGTTTCCATTTCTAAAGCTAACAAATATATTTGCAAGGATTCTCGTGTGGTTGTCTATGCATTAGTGATAGTGGTACAAGATGGTGCAATAGATTCTGAAGCATTGATTTCATCAGTAGAGTCATCATCTTCAATGATTAATGATGAAGGAATTGAAATATCTTCTCCACACAAAAATTCATTAAATGAAGAATTGAGACACCAACTTTTGAATAAAAACCACATGAGATTCATCTTCTAGAATTCTTTCTTCACCAACCTCTTCAAGTTGTGGCTTCCAAAATGTATGAAAAAACTTTGACGTCTCTTCTTTAAGATCCTTGTTTTCTAGTTGATGGAAGATTTCTTCTTTCCTCTGGCAATATTTTTAATGTTTATGACAAGATCTAATGCAAACTTCCTTTTCTATCTCCCTCACTTCTTTTTGATGTTTTTCTTCATAGACATTCTTATGAGAAGATGTAACTTTATCACCTCGGATGCATGCATGTTCCGATGAATCTCTTTCAAGATTTTAGCTACAATACTTCTCATCAATATTGTCTTCATTATTAGGAAAAAATTGTTCCCTCGTCTTTATGCTCAATCTCTTGCAATTTTTGAAGGAAATAAGGATGTATTTTATCAAGATCAAGCCACATGTTTTTGCAGAAGATTTTCAAGAACTCAACTTGTTTGAGATCATCTAGATATTGATTTCTTTGGCAAAAAATAATAGTGGAAGGAGAATCATCATTTTTGTTCATTGTCGATTTAAGTGAATGATCATGAAAGAGAAATTGGTTCCCTTTCACATCTTTCTCTTCAACATTTCTTAGAGTTTAAATCAGAGAAGGATGAATCTTTTCTGTAGCAAGGTTCAAGCCACCATAGAAACTCTTCAGTAAGTTGACTTGTTTAGGATCATTCAGAATTTGATTTTCTTGAGAAACATGTGCATGAGAGACATTTCTATTATTTTTTATTTTTAATTCTAAATCTTCCTCATCTTTTCACGTGCAAACTTTCTTTGATAAATATTCCCGATCATGAGAAATAATATTACTTTCTACCCCATCTCTTTCTTCAATCTTTTACAAAACTTGGAACAAAAAAGGATGAAACTTATGAGAAGAGAACCGCACGCTACCATAGAATCTCTTCAAGAATTCAACCTGTATGGGTTCATCAAGAACCTGCTTCTTTTGATAAGGATAATCTTCATCATCACTATCACAATTGCTTTCCACTTTTTCTTTGTACCAAACCATTATTTTTAATTTGGTCTGTCAGACATAGTCACCAACCTTCATTTCAATGAAGTTACCTTGGAAGTTTTGACGAAAAAAATACATTGGTATTTCAATCCCTAGCAGATTCACCAAAAATCTATTGGTAAACAGATTTGTCACTGTGAATGTTTTTTTCAAAATGATCATGTTTACCCTGTGAGGAGTGATAACCATGCCAACAGTTGGAGAGATTAAAATTTGGTCATAATAAATTCATAATCTTCCTCTACATTTGAGAGGGGAAACTCCCTCTTATGATGGGGGTATTTGACCTATTTTGTGTACTTTTCACTTGAAAGTACAAAAAGGAAAAAAAAAGAAAAAAAGAAAATAGATAACATAAACCCCAATAGAAAACATACAAATACTAGTTTAGATTCACAATGAATAATGATTACAAAGGGGGTTTAAGAAAAATTTTAATAATGAAAAAATAAGGATAAAAAATCTTGACATACAAAAAGAAAGGCCATTCTAATACATTCACATCAAGATACCAAGAAATGAATGTATTTTGTCAAACCGATTACATTAATTAGAATGGCTATTAGATTCCACCAATACATAAAGAGATTAATAAATCAATTTATGAAAAGGTAGTAATAAAAACTCATGAATACATTCAAGACCTATGATTAAATGCATTTTTCATTATCTCCTTGAAAATTTACAAGTTCAAAGACTCTTTTGTACATAGTGTAAAGCCAAAAACCTCTTTTAAAGTTTTTCCATAGTTTCCCCTTTGCAAAAAGTCCCCCCTTTACAATGATTTTCCTCATATATATAGACATGAGTAGTTTACCCACTTAGAGTAACTGATTAACCACCTCATGTAACTACCTAACTACCTCATGTAACTACTTGAGGTAGCTACCTAACTACCTCATGCAACTACCTAACTACCTCATGTAACTACTTAAGGTAACTACCTAACTACCTCATGTAACTACTTGAGATAACTCTGAGAAAACTTATTAGAATAACCATTTAGAGAAACTTCCAAAAGAAATCTCTTAGAATAACTTCCCAATTTAGAATAACTACTTTCGGAACATAATTTATGATTAACCTAACTTTTATAAACATTAAGCCCAAAAGCTAACTTTAGTTACAATCAGTGATATAGGTCACTTTTAGAAAAAAAAACTTTGAAACCCAAAAGATCAGAAAAATAGTAATATGTTGGCTTTATTGAAGTGGAAATGCATATTCCTTCAATGATGAACAACTTGATTTCAAAGGAAGTCAACCTCAACTGCACCTTTATGAGATTTTTGAGAAAATATTCCGGAAAGCACCAACATTCCTCTTTGTGTGATAACCACCCAACATCCAAGAAGAAAGATTAATATAATAAATTAAACCAAACTTGATCCTTTCCCACACCTCTTCTTAACCATCTATTTTCTCCATTTCTTTAACTTCTTCCTTTAGCAATGTTTTCTATTGTTCCATACTCGATACATCCAATTTAATATTTTGAACCTTATTGAAGTCAGATGCTTAAATTTCTTACGAAGAATCAAGTTGTCCCACATGCATTGTTGATTTGAACAGGAAATTTGGATTATCAAATAATGATTCCACATATAGAATGCATGTTATCTTATATTCTTGAAGTTAGTTATGGTAACTATTTCATCAAGGGTTTTGTTCCAATATAGCCTTTTTAACAAATTTGTTATCTACAAGATTTTTCATCATTACATTCGATGAGATGATGTCTCTTGTTTGAGGCATCCCTATTTCAAATATTCTTCACATGACCATGCTTTCATATTAGGATCTCTTTAGATGTATGTTTCATTGAGTCATCATGTTTAGCTAGTCGAAGCTATAGATCAACCATAGACCCAACATGCAATTGGAGTATGCAATGCTTCACCATATAAAAAGATTACAAACAAATCTTATAATATTAGAATGCACAAGGGATTGCCCCATTAACTCAAATACTTTGAAAAATTCCTTGCAAAAATCCATTTCATACGTGTTCTACGTGTTCTGACTCTGTTCCATAAATTATGTTTAGCCTTGTGAACATAAAAATTTTATCATCTATATACCTTAACTCTCTTTGTGGCATTCTGTCAATCATCTACGTAATTTGGCTTTGATTCCAAAGTTTGCATGCACTTAATGCTTCGACCAAACACTTCCAGCTTGTTATGTCTTAAAAACCTTATAATACTAATGCCACTAAACCTGTGGCTCTTACTCTTAGCAAGAGCATGGAGAATGATAGAAAACATGGTGGTCTGCTGAAAATAATGAGGGCATGGGTTGGTATGCTAAACAATATGTTTGGCATTTTACATAGCACGAGCGGTGATCACATTGTTTGTAAATTTTTCTATCAATGCATTATGAGGCACCATCTTCTTCTCAATTTGTTTCTATTCACATGTATCTTCTTCTCAATTTGTTTCTAATCGCATATTACTTGGGGAAACACTGTCAAAAATTTCCATTCAAAGTTTAGTCATCGACATAGAGGGGTTAATCTCAACTTTATCAAAGACTTAGACTTCTTTGAAAAACTAAGCCATTAATACCAATGTATTACACTTAGCGATGATTTTGATTCATTTTCAAAGCTCATTGACATGCTTGATGGTAATTATAAGTTTTTTGAGCTCCTTCCTAATTTGTTTGTCTTATTGGAATGGTTGATTTAATGCATATCATTGGTCTTAAAGAGAGACTCTCAAGCATTTAATTGATTTTATATCGACCTTCTAGATTCCTTTGGAAAATTAAGAGTATGTCAATAAATAATTCTTTATCCATCTCTTTTATGAATTCAAGAAGATGCCTTGAATATGGAATAGTCTAGTGTCTTTGATTTTCAAATCAATTTCTTTAATATTGTATACATATTATTTTAATATTGTATACGTCTTCTATCTATGGATGTGATTTATTTTCTATATATCTTCTTCTTAATTCATTTCTATTCACATACGTTCCACATACACCAAGAAGATACATCCAAAAAACCACCACAAGTGTGCATTTGGATGCCGTCAAGATAACACGTAATGATAATTTTGACTTCACACCTATTAATTGCATTCCATAATAAAGTTGACAATTTCTTCAATTGTTAGATAATTGAGAGGGGAGGTGAATCAGTAAGCTCCAATTATCCTACAGTCCCAAATTCTCCCAGGTGTATATAACAATAATTTCATACATATAAATCAATTCGGTGAAATATAATCTATGATCTCAAACTTATCTTCAAACTCATCAACTCATCTACCTAGTAGCAGTAAAACAATTATTGTGATTACTGATCAATGCAGATAAAGTAATGAGTAAAGAAAAATAATAATTCAAAAAAATCATACACATTAACACAGAGATTTTTAACGTGGAAACCCTGCTAAGGGAAAAACCACTTGGGACCGGTAACCCAAAATATTTCACTCTTCTAAAGTGAGTTCGGTTAAGAGATAACCTTGTTAAAGGTTACAATGCACACTATTAAATGTGACTTGGTTAGAGGATTTATCACTAACAATTCCCCCTTGACCAATCATTCACTATGGGGTCAACAAGAAAATAATCAACATTCATTGAATGTCATAATAAAGACTTTCAAGTCCTACTCGGTTAAGAGATTTTTCTGTAACAATGGTAAAACTGATACAGTAATGATCTGATTCAAATGCAACTTTGTTTGTAGATTTTTAGATCTATGCTAAGTACATAATACCCCTGATCAATTTGTTCACTTTAGTTCCTCTGATTCTTCATACTCTATTCTTCTCAGTAAATTCTATTTCCTCTGTTGCTCAGTGTTATCTGCAGAATTGCTCGGTTCTATCTTCAACCAGTTTGATAAGTCATGCATGAATTTTGCATGTGTGTGCATCATCATCTTAATGAATCTCTTGTCTCTTATATAGACATCATAACACATTTAATTTCCATCCTTTATATTTTGCCTCTTAATCTCCATCGTTGATTTTGCCACTTAAACTTCCATCGTCAATTGTGTTAAAAACATGTTTCAATGTTCTTCGTAGGATCATCCTTGAATTTTCATAGTCATTTGATCATCATAACAAACCTTATAAATTACCTCAGAATCATCAATTTTCTAGCTCATCATTTTAGTCGGCCTTTAGTTTCTTTGTATTGCTCGGTCAATACCGTGATGTGTTGGTGATCCCTAGCTCAGTTATCACTGTTCTCGATATACACTATATTTACTCAGTGTTCACTGTTACTCAATGTATACATAAATCTTCAGTTACTGACCATATAAACTTTGTTTGTTACAAATCTTTAACCAATAATAGATGTTTTTTATCACAATGATAATCAAAACAAGTTGACATCAATGAAAATACATTAACTGATTAATGTCTATCATCACATTTGTAACTCAGTTGATCATCAAAAAAATGACTTCAAACATACAATTAGGTGTAGTTCATCAATCTCTCCCTTTGGCATTGATGGACACACAATATGAAACATGCAATATGGAAATGCCATAAAATACCAAACTTCTGTTCTAAAACTATATGAAAAATGTTGTAGCTCTCCCTAGCTTGGATATATAACATTTTTCAGCATTAAAAAAACTCACCATGTAGACTCTCCCTATAGATTTGACTCATTTCAATTTTTTCACCCTGAAATGGATAGATATGTCATTTCTCCCCCTTTCTCTTTTCTCCTTTTCTCCCTTGCAGTGGATAGATATTTCATTAAATCTTCTCTCCATTTGACAACAATGCCAAAAATAAATATACAAATCTTCATTAGCCAAAAAGTATCTCTGGTTTTCGGTGCAGAAGTGTAAAAACCTTGTAGTTTACTGATATGCCATTTCCAGTCTAGTTAATCTTTGCATCAAAATGATTAATATTCTGATTACATGTAGGTTGATGTAACTTCCTACTCAACTTAGTGACCGATAGACAAGGGATTAACCCCCAGTCTATTCCTCAAGTACTGAAATGTATCATTTGGTAAGGGTTTAGTGAATATGTCAGCTAGTTGTTCTTTTGATTGTACATATTCTAGTGTAACTTTATTTTCTTGTAGTACTTGTTCCCTCAAGTAGTGATATTTTATAGACATATGCTTTATTTTTGCATGCATCACCAGGTTCTTTGAAATATTTATTGCACTAGTATTATCACAATAAATTACTACTGGGTTAGTGATCTCTTCATTCATTCCTTTCAAAAAAAAATTATCCATGCAATGTTCGAACAATTTGCAGCAGCAACAACATATTCTTCTTTTGCAGTCGACTAAGATATGCATCCTTTATTTTTACTTATCCAAATAACTAATCTTTCTCCCACAAAGAATGCTCCACCAGTAGTGCTTTATCTATCATCAATGTTCTCAGCCCAATCTGCATTTGTGTAAACTTTCAATTCAAATTTGCCTTCTGTCTTGTACCACAATCCATAATCTTTAGTGTTCTTCAAGCATCTAAAAATTCTCTTTACAATAGTCATATGTGATTCTGTAGGATTAGCATAAAATATTGTTATAATTCCAACTGTGTGTGCAATGTCTGGTCTAGTGTGCACAACATACATCAATTTTTCAATCACAGATCTGTACAATGTCTAATTTACCTTAGTTTTATTTTCTTCCTTTGTCAATTTGCATCCTGTCACCATAGGTATTCCGACTGGTTTTGAATCTTCCATTCTGAATGTCTTCAATACTTCCTTGATGTATTTGGATTGAGTAATGTAGATTCCTTCATCCTGTTGTAAAATTTGCAATCCAAGAAAAATTTTGATCTCTCCAAACATTGACATTTCAAATTCTTCCCTCATTTCATTAGCGAATGATTTGCATAAGTTATCATTTCCTCCAAATATAATATCATCAACAAAAATTTCAGCAATAAGAGTCTTATCATCATTTCCTCCTTTCAAATACAAATTGTTGTTATCACTTATTCTAACAAATCCAATACTGATAAGATAGGAGTGTAGTATTTCATACCATGCTCTCGGTGCTTGTTTCAGTCCATACAATGCTTTGTGTATCTTACATACCATGCTTTTTTGAGTAAGATCAACAAAACCTTCAGGTTGTTCAATGTATACCTCTTCTTCCAGTATTCCATTCAGAAATGCAAATTTAACATCCATTTGATATACTTTGAATCCTTTGTATGCAACATAAGCAAGTAATATTCTAACTCCTTCAAGTATAGAAACAGGTGCAAAAGTTTCTCCATAGTCAATAACTTCTTCTTGTGCATACCATTTGCATACTAGTCTTTCCTTATTTCTGGTTACATCTCCATTCTCATTCAATTTGTTTCTGAATATCTATTTGGTGCCAATGACATTCTTATCACTCAGTCTCAGTACTAATGTCCATGTTTTATTTTTCTGTATCTGCTCAATTTCTTCATTCATTGCATTAATTCATTCTTCATTTTCAAGTGCATCTTTAACAGTTTTAGGTTCAAATTCACAAAGAAAACATGTGTTGTCATTCAACCTACTTGGTTTCATCATGCCAGCTCTTTTATCTCCAATAATCTAATTTTGTGGATGATGTCTTCTTACATATTTTGCAAGTATAGGTTCAGTTCTTTATTCTTCATTGTGTTCTCCAGTTGGTATATGATCATGATCTCCAGTTGTAACATCTTCCTAATTCTTGGTTGGTGCATCCTGATGCATGGTAAAATTGACCTATTTCTTGATAACATTAGGTACTTGCTCGGGAAAAGTGATAGGTTCTTCAATCTAAACAAATGTACTATAGTATTTTGGTTCTCTTTTGCTTTCCTAATCATTTTTCTCAGCAAATTTATCAACTTTTACATTTGTAATTTCAATGATCTTGTTTGAAGACTTGTTCAAACATTTATAAGTTTTTCTCTTAGTATAATATCCTAGAAATATTCCTTCATCACCTTTTGAGTCAAATTTCCCAATTCTTTCATCTTTCAGAATATAGCATTGACTTCCAAATATTCTAAAGTAACTCACATTAGGTGTATAACCATACCATAATTCATAAGGTGTCTTGTTTGTATCTGTCTGTAGTTGTACTTGGTTCAATGTGTATATAGAAGTACTAACAGCTTCCCTCTAGTATACTTGTTCAACATTCTTTTCAATCATCAATGTTCTAGCACAATCCATAATTGATCTATTTCTCCTTTCTGCAATCCCATTCTACTATGGTGTTCTTGGTGCATAAACTTGTCTCTTAATTCCATACTCATTGAAAAAGTTAGTGAAATCACCAGAAATAAATTCTCCTCCTCTATCAGATCTTAAACATTTCAGTTCTTTACCACTTTCTTTTTCCATTTTATCTTTCTACCATTTGAACATCTTAAATGCTTCAGATTTTTCTTTTAAGAACATGACAGTCATCATTCTAGAGTAGTCATCAACAAATAAAATAAAGTATATGTCACCATAATAACTCTATGTTCTCATTGGTCCACATAGGTCTATATGAAATAATTCAAAAATATCATTAGAAGAGAAATTTTTTCTCTTAAAACTAGATTTTGACATTTTCCCCATTTGACAATTCTTGCACATGGCATGGTCAGGTTTAGATAAGGTCGGTAAGCCTCTTACTTTTCTTTTCTTACTGATCTTAACCATGTTGTCAAATTTACATGACATAATCTCTTATGCCACAACCATACATCTTCATTCCTAGCCATCAAACAAGTAGTTTCAATGTGTAAAGATAGAATAGATTACCTTTTTATTGTTCTCTAGTGCTGATCAACTTTCTTGTTTCATCATAGATCTAGCTTTTCCATTTTCAAATGCAACTCGATGACCTATGTTATTCAACTATAAAACACTCAATAGATTATAATTAATTCCTTTCACCCAATATGCATTCTCACATTTTATCTGATTATTCAGCAATATAGTCCCTTTTCCTTTCACTTGACAAGGTGTATCATTTCCCATTCTAACAGATCCGCCATTAAAATGCTCAATAAATTCAAAATTTTCTTTATCTCCAGTCATGTGATATGTGCAGCCACTCTGAATAACCTAAATGTCATGCTTGCTAACATTAAAAATAATTATTGTTTCAACATACCTTTCATCTTCTTCTGAATCTTCTTTCAAAGCTACTAATATTGTCTCAATGTCTTCATCAGTGTCGGTGTCAATGTCTTTATCTTTATCTTCAGCAATGTAACATGCCTTCTTTCCTTTGTCTTTGTAATCTTGGTTACTCCTTCTGTCATACTATCAATTGATTCTATATTCTTGATCATCCTTTCTGTCATTAGATCTTTCATTTCTCTCATCACTTTTTCTGTTAGGGCATCTGGTAGTAAAGTGTCCAATTTCTTTACAGTTAAAGCATATCAAAGGTAGTTTACCTTTATACCTTCCTTTATCTTTGTGCAATCTTCTAGCCATTAATGCTTCAAGTTCATCAAGTTCTTTATCATCAATGTCATAGTCACTATCATTTCTTATCATGTGTTTGTTACTGGATTTACTAATTTTTAGAGAGGACATAAATGTAGATTCAACAGTAGGAACAACATTGTTGTCAAAATTGTTTATCTCAAATGAAATCAATCTACCGACTAGACTATCAACTTTAATCTTGTTTCCAGGTGCTGTTCTCATTTCATGTATTGCAGAGACTCTAATAGAGTAAATAGGCAAAAAAGTTCTAAGAATATTACTTACAATAGTGTCTTCCTCAATAATTGCACCTCCTCCATGAATAGCATTCAGAACCTCCTTGATTCAGTTGTTGTACTCTGTTATGTTTTTTCCTTCTTTCATTCTCATGTCATCAAATTTTCCTCGGAGACTTTTAGATTTAGCTCTTTTCACATTTGCATCTCCTCCATAAACTAGTGTAAGCTTGTCCCACATCTTCTTGGCTGATGTACATGTCTTGATATCCTCAAATTCAGCATCAGATAGTGAAGAAGCAAGTTCTACCATCATAGTATTTGTTGACCTTATGGAAAGACATGTTGTCAATTAGTGCCAAAATACTTAGTCATTTATATGAATACAATGTTGACCAAGCCAACAGCTTGAAGTGTAACCCAAGAAGTTACAGTGCCGACCAAGTAGTTAGTTCATAACAATATCACCCAAGTCACCAGTGTTACCTAAGTTACCATCTCCGAGTGCCAGAGTTGTCAATTCACTGTGTCACCCAAGTGTCACTATATCACCCGAGTGGATTACTGGACCCGAGTATCAACATTGGGCTGAATTAGTACATATTGTTAGATGCTAATTAAATATATTAAGTAGCTGACTTATGAAGGTAATTGATTTGGATATATATATATATATATAAGGTACTTTGTTTATCCAAATGATGTGTAGTAGCAGTAGAAGAAGTAAGAGTATGGATATGCGAATATGAAGTGGAAGATTGATTAGAAGGATACATTAGTATAAAGGAACAACAGAGACTCATCTATCACATTTAGGTGATCAATATTATTTCAAAGGATCTTATTCAACAAATCAGATTTGCATAGCAGATCATTCACTGGTTCATCCTAACAGGTGTATCAGCAAAATCCTTTGACAGAGTGGACTTAGCAGTCCTTATCAAATATCCTAATACAGTGAATAATTTATTGTATTGTATAAATCCTTTCACAAGGTGGAACTAACAGTCCTTATTGTTCCTAACAAGGCAGGCCATCAAAAGTGGTCAATTGTAAGCCTTAACCGGCCAAATTTATTACTGCAGTACTAAATCTAGTGGGGACCATCCCCATCCCAATTTTACTTTCCATTTGGAAGGTTTCTGGGTAACCAAATATCGTGTCAAGTGTTATGAATGTTTATTGCTTTTCTATCCCATGCATGCAATCAGATTAGACAATTTAATAAAGGATAAAAGATAATAAGTTTTATTGGTTTCTGATTCACCCCCCCCTCTCAGTCACTTAGCCTATAATATATTTCCAACAATTGGTATCAGAGAAAAGGTTCTCTTAGCAGAAGTTTAACAACTTGAGAAAAGATCATAGGCAATGGAAATATATAGACTGGAGAAAGCCATTGAAAATGAAAAGATAGATCTACAAGTGGCCATGGATCAAATAAGAAAACTCAAGGAGCAACTCTCTCATTCCCTGAAAAGAAGAAAAGATTTAGCAGTGAAAATGAATGATAAAAGTTACATAGAAGAAAGAAATGAAGATTTATGCAAAGAAAGAATTTTTGAAGCTAATGTGACCATTGAAGACCTACTTGCAAAGAATCTCAATTTACATGAAGAATTCAGAAAGCTAAAGAAAGAACAAGAAATTCATTCAATAAGAATATGTGAAGTCATGGAACAAAAGAACCAAGCAGAAAATGATAGAGAAATGGAACAAGAAGATAAAATATTGCTAAATACAAGATTAGAGGAAAAAGAAAAAGAAATCCATCATTTATCACTTCAGCATGCAGATATGATAAATCAACTCAATAGTGCAAATCAAGAAGTTATCAATCTGAGGACGGAAAATGAAAGACTACAAAATGATCTCAATACTGAAAAGAAAACCAATGAAAGTATGATAAATTAACAAGTAAGCATGGATCAGTTGACAGAATTTAGACATCATGGATAGACTGGATTAGGTTATAATAAACAAGGTGAATCCTCACAACAAGGAGCTCAAAAGAACAAGAAAAATACATGTAATCATTGTGGTAAGTTAGGGCATACATCAAATAAGTGTTGGAGCAATGGAAAGTCAAAGTTTAATGGTAAATGCTACATGTGCAAAAAACATGGACATAGGGCAAGTGAATGCACTGAGAAACCTAAGTTTGAAGAAAAATGTTTTAATTGTAACAAACAAGGTCATAAGTCTTTCGAGTGCAAAACTAAGAAATGGAACCCTGGTGAACAATTAGCTAAAGAATTTTTTGGTTGGGATTACAACACATCTTTTCATTGTGGTGAGTATGGGCACATTGGTGAAAATTGTGCATAGACTCATCTCAGAAAATAGAATCCTACTAAGAGATGTTATGTGTGTAAACAACTTGGTCATCTAAGCAAGAATTGCATGAACAGAGAAAAATTGGATACTGGTTTTGAGAAAGGAAAAGCAAAATTTTCTGAAATCAAAACTCAGATGAGTCAGTAGTGGATAAGGAAGTCTTCTGAGAATTCAAACCAAAACACTGAAGGATCAAATGGCACCCAAAACAGTGAACCGGGTGGATCCACCATCTCCAAATAAGGTTGCAAGGAGATAATTGGAACTATCCATACAAGTCATCATACATCAGTTCTAGATATGCTAGCAAGTCCAAATCTGCATATTGATGCACTAGGACACATTATGGTTCTAACCGACTCAGGATCTTAGTTACAACCAAGTTACTCAGGCTTAACTGAGTTAAGTTGGGTTGAATAGTTTCAAAGATGCAAAATTAGTTTTCGTCAAGCTTTTGAGTAAGTCTGGGAGAACTACCCGAGCTAGACAGCTACCATGTATGGAGTATTTAATGAAAACTTTATGATGAAATTTATCATAAATGGTGAAATCAAAGGGTTATTGTTTACAGTTTATAGAGTGATAGAGATCTCAGAGTGAATTTGTGTTTGAAATTTTTAGTTACAATAAATTTTCATCAATCCTCCAATTGATTATGGCGTCTTCATCCAGCAGTAAGGTTAAGAAGGGATCTGAGATGTTAGTAAGGAATGTTGTCTGCGAACCGCCAAAGTTTAAACTTCATCTAGCAATTTCAGAGGAGACAGATCCGATGGGATCCCATTACCAAATTCCTCCTAAGGTACTGATAATTCATGACATCAAAAGTTTCTATCATTGCAACATTCAACAAATAGGCACATTGGAGCTTAACAAAGCATATGAGACACTTTGTGTGGATGAGAATCTGAAGTCAGAACAAAAGCACCTTGATGTCAAGGGTTTAATCCACATCTTGCATATGTCAAAGAAATTTTAGATAAAGTGGATTAGGTTTGTTCTGATCCATGTTCATGACATGCATCTCTGGTTGGAGAAACTAGTGAAGATCACTAAGCTGATGGTAAACCGAGTGACAAGGTACCCAATTCTTGACAAAACTAAAGCTACCAAAACCGTACATCAAGATGACCTAGCCAAGAAGACTCTTGCCAAGTGGAATCGAAGAGGTATGAAGTTGAATGGAGTCACTGACATAGAACTAAATTTTGGAATTAATGTGATTGCACACAAGATATACAATTCTAGCCAACCAAATAGTGTACCATGTGAGGCTATGGACTTGGCATACAAAGTGGTCAAGAACAATTTGTCATTTGACCTTTCCGAGTTGTAACTCATCCAACTGAGAAAAAACATGGAGAGCATCCGGGCATCCAAGACCAATCCATGTAAGTTTGGTTCACTGTTGGTCTGCATATTATTTTATGTTCAAAAGTTTTTCCCTTCAAAAGGCACAGCTGCATGGAAAAAGGACAGACCTATAGTCTATCAAATAAATGAATTTATAGCAGAATTGGGAGAAATTTTTGAAAGCATCATGGATGCTTACTTTGAAAGTTTCAGAGAGAAAATGCAGAATAGATATAGAATTCTAAAACAATTGGTAGAGGACTATAAGGATGATATTTTCTTCCTAGTTGATTGTGACAAAGTATACATTCAAGCAGTAAAGCCTAGGGTTGCATGGGTGAAACCTCTTGCATATGAGGTTAACATTGATGAGACAAGAGACATTATTGAAGCTCTTGTAAATGAACCTGTTGACCTTAAAGCACTATATTTTGGTACTTATGAAGAAGCTAAGGGTAGAATATCATTATAGATTGAGATTCCCAAAATCTTGAAGAGAGGAAGGAAGAGATTAGATAAGTTTGAAAAGAAAGATGGACAATCATCTGACTCTCCTCCTTCAATCACTGAAAGCAAAGGAGATGACATAAATATAGAAGAAGACGAACCTGAGAAAGAAGAGGAAGAGGTAGAAGCAGAGCCTCCTAAGAAGAAGAGGCTAGCCCCCAAGAAAACACCAAATATCTCTACCCCTATATTCACTACAAGAAAACCCAGAAGATCTAGAAGAAAATTGATTATGCCTAAAGAAGATGAAGAAGAAGATACAGTCACATTCAAGAAGACCCCACCTACCTTTGAGCAGAAGATTGAAGAATTGAAAGGAGGTATTGGTATGGGATATCTCAAATCATTGAAGTATGCTTCCAGAACCAAAGACGAGCAGATGATGATTGAGGATGCATTAGTAGAGAAAATGGAAAGATGGAAGTATGATCCATCTGAATTGAAAAGCCATATGACTGAAGACCTTCTCAAGGAAATTACCATTCAATGGCACAATGCAATTCAGATTGAAAAGGAAATCAAAAAGAAAAACTTGAAGCAAGTCATGCCTACCATGATTGATAAAGAGGTAAAAGATGATATGAATAAGTATGAGAGTAATCACACTCTAAGGTTTAGGACTTTTCAAATCTTGAACAAGAAAATAGAGGATGTTGTGCAGTCCACAAAAAAGATATGGAAGAAAATATTTGATGACAAGGGAGAAGATAAGACAGAGAAACAGAGTACAGAACCTCATGTATAGGATAAAGATGAAGAGTTACCTGAGGTTCGGACCATTGAAGAATCTAATGCTGAATAAATAGTAGTAGAAGTGATGGCATCCCTACCCCAATCACCTATTCATAAAATCTTATCTCTGAGAAAAGAAAAAGTCACAAAGTCTAGATCAAGACTAGTAGGAACTGAGCATCAGGCTCTACCTACTAATGGGCCAATCCAAACCGAGCCATATAAGGACACTATGAATGTTTCTACAGTTAGCACTGATTCTGCAGTTGGTGAATTAAAAGTTAATAACCTACTCCAACTGAACACTAAGCACAAGGATGAGCATGGAAAAGGTAAGGAAATTGTTCCTTCACCTAATCCCAAGGTCAATGGTAAAGAAAAGGAAACAATAACTAATGATTTTGACCTTGAAGAAGATATTTTGATTCCAAATTGAGATCTTTCCAACCTGACAGCTGAGCATATGGACATCCTTGAGGAGCTATGGAAGAAAAAGAGAAAAACAACAGAAGCTCCAAGCAGAGAAGAAAAGAAACAGATTTCTACAGGACATCAAAGGTATTTTCCTAGATTCACTAGAGAATGAAGTCAATGAGGATGATTCCATAATAGACCAACCTGTTGACATAGTTCACAATTTTAATCATGATCTTAGTGGACAAGAGAAATTATTGTAGAAGGCAGAAAGAAAATTTGAGAATAAGGTTCTAGAGAATGTTGCGGGATTGATTGCAATAGATCAAGTAAAGCTAACAACTATCATTATCTCTCTAGAAACCACTGTGAATAATTTTGTGGCATTATTTGTAAAGTTGAGTGACAATTCCAACTTTACCATGGAAATAAAATACAAGCTTAAAAATATTGACAATGATTTGAAGGAAAGTGCAAGCCAGTTGGCACTTGATCCAAGTTCAATTTCAACACATTTTGTAAAGATCAAGTATCTGACTGATCTTTAGGAAGAGATACTAAGGGAAGAAGCAAGAAAAAGGCAATCCCTAACAGCTATACAGAGCCAAATCCTTTCTCATATGGATGTCATGTAGAAACATATTGCTCATGCAAATACACTCATCCATGATAACAAATTTTCAATTGCAAAGCTTATGATGGAGTTGTCTACAGAAATTCAGATTGAGTTGCACATCCTGAAGGTATTGCAAGACAATTGGGAGAAGACTTTGTCTCAAATTTTGAAGGTACATTGTTATTTCCTCTCATATTTTGGAATTACCTTGTAGATATGTTTTTTGGCATTTGTGTCAACAATAAGGGGGAAAGTTAGAAATTGTATACAATGGGGAAAGATAGAACTTGTATATATATGAGGAAATACATGTATAGAGAAGAGACATATACATATATATATATATATAGAAAAGTTACAAAAACAATTTTGGAAAATAAAAAAAAAAGTCAGCCGTAACTGAGTTGCAGAGCACCAGTCAAACCTAAGCAAGTGCCCAAGCACATGGTAAGGGGGAGTTTTGACTTAGCAGTTTGATCAGAGTTTTTGGATATGATAAATTTTTTTGTCACTAATTCCAAAGGGGGAGATTTTTGACCTTATGGAAAGACATGTTGTCAATTAGTGCCAAAATAATTAGTCATTTATATGAATACAACATTGACCGAGCCAGCAGCTTGAAGTGTAACCCAAGCAGTTGCAGTGTCAACTGAGTAGTTAGTTCAGAACAGTATCACCCAAGTCACCAGTGTTACCTGAGTTACCATCTTCGAGTGATCGATGTGACCCGAGCACCCAGTGTTGACCAAGTGCCAGAGTTTCCAATCCACTGTGTCCCCCGAGTGTCAGTATATCACTCGAGAGGATTACTGGACTCGAGTATCAGCATTGGGCCGACTTAGCACATATTGTTAGATACTAATTAAATATGTTAAGTAGCTGACTTATGAAGGTAATTGATATTATCTATATATATGTATATATATATATATGTATATATATATAAGGTACTTTTTTATCCAAATGATGTGCAGTAGGAATAGCAGAAGTAAGAGTATGGATATGCAAATATGAAGTGGAAGATTGATTAGAAGGCTACAAAGTATAAAGGAACAACATAGACTCATCTATCACATTCACGTGATCAATATTATTTCAAATGATCTTATTCAAAAAATTAGAGTTGCATAACATAACATTTACTGGTTCATCCTAACAGGTGTATCAGAAAAATCCTTTAACAGGGTGGACTTAACAGTCCTTATCAAATCTCATAACAGAGTCCATACTTTATTATATTTCATAAATCCTTTCACAAGGTGGACCTAACAGTCCTTATTTCTCCTAACAGGGTAGGTCATCAAAAGTGGTGAATTGTAAGCCTTAACTAACCAAATTTATTACTGTAGCACTAAATCTTGTGGGTACCATCCCCACCCCAGTTTTACTTTCTATTTGGAAGGTTTCTGGGTAACCAAATATTGTGTCAAGTGTTATGAATGTTTATTTGTTTTTTGTTTCATGCATGCAATCATATTATACAATTTAATAAAGGATAAAAGAGAATAAGTTTTATTGTTTTTCTGATTCACCCCCCTCTCAGTCACCTAGCCTACAATATATTTCCAACAATATTGTGTTCATGTTTCTCTCGCATTTGATTAATAGTCAAAGGTATAATAGGAAAGATGAATTCAGTATCCAGGTATAGAGTTATATAATCTTCAATCCCTGACAGGTATAGTCTCATCCTTCTCTTCCATGTTGAGAAGTTTTCCTTGTTCAGCTTAGGTGCATCTCTCTTATACATCTTGTGATATTTATCTTAAGTCCTTGAAAACTTTCCTTCTAAGAATTGTATGCTCTGATACCAATTGTTAGATAACTGAGAGGGGGGTGAATCAGTTAGCTCCAGTTATCCTATAGTCCCAAATTCTCCTAGATGTATATAAAAAAAAATTCACACATGTAAATCAACTCGGTGAAATATAAACTGTGATCTCAAACTTATCTTCAAACTTGTCAACTCATCTACCAAATCATCTACCGAGTAGCTGTAAAACAATTACTGTGATTATCGATCAATGTATATAAAGTGATGTGTAAAGAAAAATAACAATCCAAAACAATCATACACATTAACACATAGATTTTTAACATGGAAACCCTGCTAAGGGAAAAACCACCTGGGACCGGTAACCCAAAATATTTCACTCTTTTGAAGTGAGCACGGTTAAGAGCCAACCCTATAAAATGTTAAAATGCACACTATTAAATATTACATGGTTAGAGGATTTATCACTAACACTTCTCCCTTGACCAATCATTCACTATGGGGTCAACAAGAAAACAATCAACATTCATTGAATGTCATAATAAAGACTTTCGAGTCCTACTTGGTTAAGATATTTTTATGTAACAATGGTTAAACTGATACAATAATGATCTGATTCAAATATAACTCTATTTGCATATTTTAAGATCTATGCTAAGTACATAATACCTCCGATCAATTTTTTCACTTCATTTCCTCTGATTCTTCATACTTTGTTCTTCTCGGTAAATGCTCTTTTCTCTGTCGCTCGGTGTTGTCTGCAGAATTTCTAGGTTCTGTCTTCAACCAATTTGATCAGTCATGCATGAATTTTGCATGTGTGTGCATCATAATCTTAATGAATCTCTTGTCTCTTATATAGGCATCATAACACATTTAATTTCCATCCTTTATATTTTTTTGCTTAATCTCCATCATTGATTTTGCCGCTTAAACCTTCATCGTCAGTTGTGTCAAAAAAATGTTTCAATATTCTTTGTCTGATCATCGTTGAAATTTCATATTCATTTGATCATCATAAAAACCTTATCAATTACCTTAGAATCATCAATTTTCCATCTCATCATTTTATTTGGTATTTAGTTTCTTTTTATTGCTCGATCAATACCGTGATGTGTTGGTGATCCCTAGCTCAATTAACACTATGCTCGGTATACACTATATTTAATCAGTGTTCAGTGTTACTTGATGTATACAAAACTCTTCAGTTTCCAACCACATAAACTTTTTTTGTTCCAAATATTTAACCCATAATAGATGTTTGTTATCACAATGATAATCAAAACAAGTTGACATCAATCACAATACATTAACTGATTAATGTATATCATCACATTTGTAACTTGACTGATCATCAACAAAATGACTTCAAATATACAATAAGTTGTAGTTCATCATCAACTAATCCATTTTTTTTCAATCCTAAGATTATCTTTGATATCATCAAGTTGCATCGGCTAACTAGACTTGGGTTTTCATGATGATTTTGATGGTTTTTTATGACGAGCGACATGTCGACCAATTCACCACGAGATTCATAATGAAGGCCTTTGAATTTAAGTACTTGGTGACCAATCTTGAAAGTTTTTTCATAAAATTCATATGTTCAACTATATAGATAATGAAATTGATACCAAATTTTAAATTTTGGCTCGTTGAAAATGGGGTCAAAAAGTGGAAATACTAGGAATATAGATAGAGATAGGCATGGAGGTCTCAACACTAGTAGTAGGTGGAAGAAGACATAAGTCTTTAGTGCAATTCCTAAGAGGCTTAACATTGTTATAAATGAGATTAGATATAGTACACAAGATGTTAACACCAAGTTCATCATTATGAATTAGCTTCATTAAATGTTCTACAACAAAAAGGACCTCAGGATTAGGGTTTTATTGTCCTAACCATTGTTCAAATTTCTTAGTCATTGGAAAGTTTTTGGAATTGCATAGGAGGAACTATTAAATCATCATCTTCATCATGAAAATAATGTGAAGATTTATTCTCCATGATAGGATTGATGTCATTAGTATGCATGTTGGTCTCATCAAGATTCCTAGGAAAGAAACAAGGCCTGGGATCAAAGGAACCCATAATTCTACAACTTCTCCTAACTAGGATGCTATATGTAGGACATAAAGTTATGACACTTAATCACAAGGGAATGAAAGGAAGGGTATATATCTAAGACAATTGTAAGATTTTAAAGAGATGCAATCAAATCATAGATCTTCCATGAAAATCACATTTAACTATCAAATGCAAACATGTAATATAAAGCCTGCACAAGTAGATTTAATTATGAAAGTGAAAATAATGTGATGTAGAACTAGATACAAAAGATATGAACCTATTCATAAAATAGAAAGGAGATCATGCAAAGACTTCCTAAATATGAAAATGCATATATTATAACAACATAGATCTGGATATTTAAAGAACATCTAACACCAAATCACAATATATAATGCATGAAAGGGATGGGTTCACAAAAATGTATGGTGGAAAATGGTATGCATTACCATAGAAGATAATACATAACAAATTGTATATACATTGGGAATAAAAACCCAACCCTTCAGTCAAACTCTGATTAGCACAACCAAAGGAAGAAGAGTGCTAATGCAAGATCTAAACAAAAGGAGGATTTTGTATTCCCTTAAAGGGGGAAATGATATGAAAATGAAAATTAATAAAGTAGATGATAAAGAAAGTAAAATAAGATCTAATCTATGAAAGTAGATGCAAAGAAAGAGGAGAAAAAAGTGTACCTTAAAACTAGATAAAGAGGTTTGAACTTTGGATCTGAATTTGACTGTCGTTGGAATGTAAGAATCTATTGTAACTTTGCATCTGGAAACCTAAGACCTGTAGTTGTTTTTTGTGCAAATTTTGACCAAAAAGTACAAGAACAAGTTGACTTGTTCCCAACTGCTTCGAATCAAATGAAAATTTATGGGTTCCTATGACTATGTCTATACCTTCCAGATCTGAACCTGCAACTTTGTAACCTATTCTTGTGAAAAAAAAGAAGGGGAAAAGGTTGTGGAAAGGGGTGTGCCTTTGTCAAACCCTTGTATAGGAATCAATGTTGAAATAAAATTAAAATTGCACAAAGGAAAGAAATGTAAATAATATAAATGTTAGATTCATGTTGTATGAAAAAAATCATGAACAAATGTAGAAATCACTCAAATCCATAAGATTCTTGTATGTGTTGATCTTGGAATGAATTTTAGAATCAAGAATGCCCTCACAAATGCATGGAACTATGATTTCCACTCCTAGATCTTGAATGTTGATATGCTTGATAACTTCAATGGAGAAGGAAGATGATAAGAATGGATGTATGGATCATCTTTCTTGCTTGTGAATTCCTCTAATATTCCCTCATGGGAGATAAATTTGCATCAATAAGAGAATATATCCTTTTCTTGAATGGATCTTGAAGAAAAAGGAAACTTTGAGTTCCTAGATTAGGTGCTTTCCTTCAAATCTTGAATTCAAATCCTTAATTTTCACAACTTGAATTTCTTGATTGCTTGACAACAATAGCTTGCACTTGATCAAATTGTACGTACATATGATATGAAAAATGAGAGGAGTAGATGTCCATTTATACGTATTTTAGGACTCATATTTGATCAAGGTTGACCATAGATCTGATCCTTGGAGGAATACCCAACATTGGGCCTGTTGAGCATTGTTTTTAGACAAACCAACTTGCTAGGATCTTGAGATTCGATTTCCTCTCTTGAAAGAATAACAAAGTTATTCCCAAGGTTCCCCGGGGTTCGGTCACAACCTGCTTGGTTACTCAGTTGAAGATAAATGTGAATGTTCATGAGGAGGCCTTTGCTGGTACGTTCAAGACATCAAACTACAAAATAATTTTAGCAATTTTTGGTATTTTCCATTTTAACAAGATTAGTGTTTGAAATAAAATGCAATTTTGTATTTTCAAGGTGATTACTTTTAGATTGAGATAGAATTCAAAGGAGGAAGGTAACAAGAAATGAAGTAAATTAATGAAACAAAATCCTATGAACATAAGCCGCTATGAACCCTTCCTTGCTAATTGAATGGTGGGGAGATTTGGAACAAACCCAAGAGATATAAATTAGACAAAGTCACAATTCTATACCCAATAGATGCAAGTGTTTGGAGAGAAGGTGAATTCACTCGTGCAAGATATTCAAAATCTATCAAATCGTGAAGTCACCAAGATGTGCACACCCATGAGATAGATTTATCATTAAGCCCAATAGATGATCTATTCCATGCATTCATCACAACAAGGTAGATAGACAACAACAAACTCCAACTAAGGTAAACACAAATTTGAAACACAACAAAACAAGAGGCTCTTTGAAAGTAATGAATAATGCATACACATAATTCACAAATTTGCATAGATGGCAGAAATTTACATACCATGAATGAAGAACCAAATGTAGATCTTTATTGCATTAAGAATCTGACCCTATTACATTGATTTGATTACAATATATAGAGTTTTTGATCTACCAACTTTGAATGTTGAAATTAGGGCATCAGAGAGTCTAAATTTATGAAAATAAAATAGAACTAAAGCTTAGCTGAAAAAAAAGTATTTCTAACTGATACTAAATAGCTTGCGTGGATTTTAAATCCATTTACAATCAGTTTGTCCATGCAAGAGGGATCAAACTCGCCAAGAAAGAAAGAGAAAGAAGATAGGGTTTCTTCTGTCAAATGGAGTCTTCTTCTTGGTTCTTGGAGTTCTTCCTCGAAATCTTCATCTGGAGGTTCTTCTTGTGGTGGGAACTAATAGGGGACCCTTAGTCCTTCCAAAATGAACCCAAGTTAACCATCAATCTGATCTAGATTTCAGCTGGCATGCAAAAACATGATCTCGCTGGAAGCATTCACATTTTCGGCCCCCGACCTCTACTCTGAAGTTTTTAGTATCCAAAAATGGCCAAGTGTTGAACTAACTCTGGAAATCTAAAAATTTTGGCCTTTTCGAAGGCCGAAAGGCTGAAAGGTCTGAAAAGACAAAATGTCTCACAGGCCAAAAAGACCAAAATTCTTCAAAGGCCGAAAGGACTAGGGGCCGAAAGGCTAAAAATTGCATCATTTGAGGAGAGCCAAAAGGGCGACAGCACAAAAGATGCCTTTAGTCAAAATTCACTAACTATGGATCCTTATAACTCCAAAAAATTTGGACTCTTGAAGTCCGAAAGGACAAAAAGTCTATTGGAGTCCAAAACTTTGAAAAGTCCAACATAGCCCAAAAGTCTGAAAGTCTAGCAAAAATCTAGAACTTCAGACTTTCAGACAACAAAATTCCAGCAAAAAATCAGAACTTCAGACTTTTGAACAACGAAAGTCTAGCAAAAATCTAGAACTTCAGACTTTCGAACAGCAAAAATCCAGCGAAAGTCTGAATTGCGAAAGTGCAAAAAACCTCATGACTTGAAAAATGGTTAAGTCCAAAATGACTTTTTGGTAGGATCCTGGGGTGAGATTTGCAAAATATCTTTGCAACTTCTTGGACTTCATCAGAACTGAGAAACTTCATAAATTCAACTTTCCTTGTTGCCTCTCCCTAAACTCGAAAAGGCATGCTTTAAACTTCTGAACTTCTCCAATACCATTCATGATTTTCTTCATATTTTCTCTCAATTGGAATATTTGCTTCAAATATTTGTCTGTGTTCACATGCAACAATCATTCCTTTGAGGTGTTTGAATGATGTTTCCTATGGAATAGATTTCATGACCTATGTCTGTGTCAATGTTCTCACCGTGCAAATTGCCCACCTTAGTGGGGGATGTGGTATCCTTTGAAATGGTACTTCATTGATAGAGCTGTTGTCTTTTCCAGCATTATTTTCACTGGTTGAGGGTTTGACATCTTTTTATCCTGCATGAAAATGCATTTGTTAGCATTATGTTATTGAAAACAAGAAACTACTCTAAGCCACCACTCCTATGACGATCCAAATTATGAATTCAAACCAAAAAAACTACCAAAACTACAAAACATTATATACAAAAAAGGGGGTCCCCATTAGGCCAAGTGGCCAAAATGGGGCATGTGTTGTGGACCCACAACAAATAGCCCAGACAAAAGGAGAAATGATTGAGGTATTTATTTATCAGCAAACAACTTCTGGAAACTCGTCTTGTAATAAACCAAACCCAAGCACCCCTCATGGAGATATTCTTTCGCCAACTCTCAAAATTGAAGTCTTCTATTGTTTCTTCCTGTGTTTTCACTTATGTGTTCATTCCTTTGACATTTTGATGAAGATAACTTAAATGAGTATCAACCAAAACCAACCTTCACAGTGTTGACAAGGGCTTCTTGGGAAGAGCTCTATTTCCAGTCAGGCATTCATAGCCCCAAAAAAGTTTCCCCCAAGTCCCAATCTAACCTTTCTCTACTACCAGTCAAGCATCCATAGCCCCGATAGAGATTGATAGTGTCACCCTTCTCTGTCTTCTGATAATATTTGAAGTAGAGGTATTTGGAGGATTCTCTCTTTGAAATTATTTCTTCTTTCTTGATTGGTGATCGGTTCGGGCCACTGGTGATTTGAGTATACTACTTCCTAAATGCCTTCATTTTATTGCCTTTGATAAACCTAGGTAGCGCTTAGACTGTGCTACCTTGTTATAAGACTCTAATCGCCGTAGCGACCATTGCTTTGAATGATTCATTTTGCTTTCACATTCTTCTCCTTTTTGTCCTCTCTTTCCTTACTCTTTTTTTTAGTTAGGTTGCAGATAGAGAAGGGTTCTAGGACTATTGGGTACCCACGTCAACATGCTGGTGCTAGCTCTAACTAACAACTACCCAAGAAACCAATGTTTCCAATGTCATATTTTAATGTATATCTCATGATTTAGGATGATCAACATTGAATATTGCCTTGGTTTCCAGAAAAAGGTATCACCATTCCTGATCCCCGTGTACAGCTTCTTACAAGATACATCTCTTTATAAATTTTGACTAAGAAATACCTTTGCCTCTCATCGAGGACTAGTTGGGATGGACCTCTTGTCAGGAACAGCCTCGACAAAATGCACTGACTCCCTTGACACAATAAATAGAAGCAAGAAAACCAAAAAATAAGAAAACAAAACCAAGACAGACACCTACCTAAACAAAACTAAAGACAAACTATATACAAAACATTTCTAACAAAAAGCATATGAGTTACTAGTTAATTGATTTTCCTGTCCATGCAGTAGCAATAATGCACCTTGTATAGTTCTAAGGAATGAAAAATCATCTTTGTACTCAGAGAAATACAATTTAGACAAGTTTTGTTCAAATTCTGGGTACCAATTATACAAAATCAGAAGTTGTGGCAACTCTCCGTGATCATGGTTAATCTAAAAACAAGTTTTTTCACCCTCAGCACCATAGTCAAATTGGATATTATCAAATTGTAAGGGATACTGGAAAGATACAACCCGATTTACTGAGTTCCCAACCATGGGAGTATACTCACAAAACATGATTTCTTCTTCTGTAGGTCTTAACTCAGGGTACACCACTCCATCCTCATCAAGTACATGCACACCATAAGAAGACATAGGCATTGGTGATGTAATATACCTGTCATTACAACAAGGCTCAAAAGGAAAAGCATCAAGTCTATTTCTTGCTACAATCATCATTAGGCCTAAATAATGAATCATCACATTTAACCTCATCAGGACTAACAAATTTAACTATAAATATGACGTTTGAATTGTAAGAATTATTAGTATCATCAATAAAATCATTTTCTCCCTCAAGCTTTAAATAAACATGCTCAAAATTTCCCTTACCTTCTAAAGCAATCTCCCAAGCTAGCATGAAGTCAAGACAACTTACTTCTGGATGTAGATCAAATGGGTGAAATCTACTTGAACTGGCTACTACAATTTCTGATATATGAATGGAATAGCCACAAATGGACATTTCTTTACTCAAAAATGATACCAGATCAAGCACTTTATCTACCTCATTCGATGATAGAGACACAGAGTCATCTTTTTTGTCGATTGGGAAGTCCCTCATTCCACGTTGTTGGCAATGTGTGAGTTTTGCAAACCCTAGGACAACCCTTTGATCATCCTTTTGAACCTCTTGTATCTCCTCTATTTGGGTTTCATAATGTTTGGCATTCAAAGAATAAAGTGCATCATCACTCATGATTTTATAAGATGATACCTCTTCACTTTCACTTGTCATGAAAATGTTTATGAATGTATCTATAATTTCACCCTGTGCATCATTTTGAATTTTCTCACCATAGTCCTCTTGTATGTTGATCACTTTAACTTCCTCATCAGGAAAGAAAATATCTTCCAAAGTCTCATGGGTTTGTTCACATTCATCTTCCTCCTTCCTTGATTCACTATCTCAATGATCCGCTACAGGACTTAATACCTCTTCAATAGTCATCTTTCATTTCAAATAGAAGTCCATCTTCCCAAGGAAAACAATGCAACCAACCTCACAATGTTTGTTAGTGAGGTGTATCCTACATCCATCCATCCATGCAAAATCTGATAATGACATTGGAATACCCAATTATTGCAACCTCTCATTTAGTCTATTTTTCTCAAGTGGAATGTCCACCCAAAATAGATTATGAGTATGTGCATCTTCATCATTTGAACCTTTCTCAACCTCAAAAGAGTCATCAAAATCACCTTGTGAAGATGTCAAATATTTGTCATTTTTTTATTGTTCGTGACCATAATTCTGGGGCAACATTGAATATGTCTCATCCTCTTGGGTTTGTTTGTCATGTCTTGATACCTTATGAATTATTTTTGTGGAAAAATCATTTGGTAACCTAAGTTCTTAATTTATGCAAACTTTTAGGCTCATTTCATCTTCATTGTTGCACCACTTATCATGCTCATATGACTGGCCAGCAAGCTCTCTATTTGAAGTATCATCATGAATTGATGTATTAAGTGTTGGAGTATAATAATAATATGATAGTATAGCCAAAGAAGCATCATTGGGAGGTAAAATAATTGCATCCAAGGTTTTAGTATGGGAATTTTGACTCCAACTCTGATCTTGAAAGTGATTGACCTAGTTCTTGTAAGGAAACTCAAGTGCGGAAACAACTTCCTACACTAATCTCTAAAGGAAAGTATTGTGCAAATTATTTTAAATCCTTACAGTTTCAGATTCGTTAACTACTTTAACAATGATATTGCATCCATATACCATGCATATAGAAAATAGGGAATGACACACTGATTTACCCTGGGGAAAACCTTTCGGTAAAAAACCCCAGCACTCCAAAACTTGCACAATGCATTATCTTCAACACAACGGTTACAACACACTTGCAATGCAAGTTATTTTAGGAGACAATCGACACTCAAAGACAAATCCAGTAGCACCAGATCATACCAACAATACACTCTTTTCTCTCGCAGTCTGCAACCCTAAAAAACACTTATATCATGCACTTTCCTTTTAGGGAAACTTCCAAAGATAGTCGTATTAGGGTTTTACCATTCTCTAAGAAAATAGGAACCTGAACCCCACGATTGTAGAAGGTGTACAGTACTCAACTTTATCAGTTGCCACATTTCTTGCATGTCTTCACCCATCATTGAATCTTCTAGAAATAGCTCTTATGTGTTATAGGAAACCATCATAACCGTTTCAGCCATGATCTCCTTACACACAATTCAAGATGCTGACACATTAAGTGGAGTGACACATCAACATGCCAACTAGGCATGTACACTCACACTTAATTACATTATTTTCAAGAAATACATTTTACAAAACAAATAATAAGAATAGGAATTATCCAAGGTTGAGACACCTTATTCCTAATAGTTCTTTCTATTGGATGATTGCATTATTTGGATATCAGGAAAGTTGTAATTGGTTGAACAGGGTGATTGGAGCTGATATGGTATGTTAAATGAACTGGCATAGTGTTGTAATGGTTGGCAACATTCAATCAATTTCATACTGAAACTTCCATCTAGACCACTCGTACCATTTGTAACATCCCATCCACATCGTGCCAAGAAAAGAGCCTTGTTGAATGCATCATGTAAGGTAGTAATCTCACCCAAAGATCTAATTGTGCTTGCAAATGAGACATCCATTTCAAATCTTGGAGCCTTTTATACATGAGAAGGAATCAATGATTAAATTGAGCAATAGACTCTTGAGGCATCCTTCTTACAACAGAAATCTTGTGCACTCACATTGGGATCACATTGAATTAAGAATAAATCCTTTAATTCAACCCATGAGCAAATAGAATTTGGTGAAATTCTTACATACCATTCAGGTGCTACACCTTGAAATGTATTTACAAATAGATTGAAAACAACATCTTCATGTTCAATTTTAAGAAAAAGAATTAGATTCTTGCAAATCATTACATGGTTTGCAACATTTTGTCCATTATTGGGGAAGAACAAGGGAAGCCTATTGTGTGCATGTAAAGGAATCTCATAGAAACCTCCTGGTATACATAAAGGACTACCCATTGAAGCTAGATCTCCTTAAGATCCAACCCATTCAAGTGAGCATGTAACCATGAAATCCTTTTATTTTCCCTCCTTCTAGTGCCACTTCTATTGGTGTGATGATGGAGGGTTTGCATACCATCAATGCTTTGATTTCTAAGTTGTTTTTAGTTTGAGTCTCAAAATGGCCCTCCTTCTAGCACCACTTATGTTGAGCGTTATTTTTACACAAGCTAACTTGCTAGGATCTCAAGATTCAATTTCCTCTCTTGAAAGAATAATGAAGTTATTCCCAAGGTTCTCTAGGGTCGGGTCACAACCAGCTTGGTTACTCAGTTGAAGATAAATGTGAATGTTCATGAGGAGGCCTTTGCTGGTACGTTCAAGACATCAAACTACAAAATAACTTTAGTAATTTTTGGTATTTTCCATTTTAACAAGATTAGTGTTTGAAATAAAATGCAATTTTGTATTTCAAGGTGATTACTTTTAGATTGAGACAGAATTCAAAGGAGAAAGGTAACAAGAAATGAAGTAAATTACTTAAACAAAATCCTACGGACATAAACCACTGTGAACCCTTCCTTTCAAATTGAATGGTGGGGAAATTTGGAACAAAACCAAGAGATATAAATCAGACAAAGTCGCAATTCTATACCTAATGGATGCAAGCGTTTGGAGAAAAGGTGAACACACTCATGAAAGATATTCAAAATCTATCGATCGTGAAGCCACCAAGATGTGCGCACCCATGAGATGGATTTATCATTAATCCCAATAGATGATCCCTTCAACGCATTCATCACAACAAGGTAGATAGACAACCACAAACTCCAACTAAGGTAAACGTGAATTTGAAACACAATAAAACAAGAGGCTCTTTGAAAGTAATGAATAATGCATACACACAATTCATCAATTCACATAGATGACAAAAATTTACACACCATGAATGAATCACCAAATTTAGATCTTTATGGCATTAAGAATCTAACCCTATTACATTGATTTGATTACAATAGGTAGAGTTTTTGATCTACCAACTCTGAATACCAAAATTAGGGCATCAAAGAGTCTAAATCTATGAAAATAAACTAAAACTAAAGCTTAGCTAAAAAGAAACTATTGCTAACTGATACTGAATAACTTGCATGGATTTTAAATCAATTTACAATCAGTTTGTCCATGCAAGAGGGATCAAATTTTCAATAAAGAAAGAGAAAGAAGAGAGGGTTTCTTCTGTGAACTGAAGTATTCTTCTTGGTTCTTGGAGTTCTTCCTTGGAATCTTCATCTGGAGGTTCTTCTTGCAATGGGAACTGATAGGGGACCCTTAGTCCTTCCAAAAATAACCCAATTTAACCATCAATTTGGTCTAGAGTTCAATTGGCATGTAAAAATATGATCTCACTGGAAGCATTCATATTTTTGGCCCTCGACCTCTACTCCGAAGTTTTTAGTATCCAAAAATGGCCAAGTGTCGAACCGAATCTGGAAATCTGAAAGTTTAGACCTTTTTGGAGGTCGAAAGGTTTGAAAAGCCAAAATGCCTCGTAGGCTGAAAAGGCCAAAATTCTTCAAAGGCTGAAAGGGAAAAAGGACTGGGGGGCTGAAAGGCTGAAAATTACATTGTTTGAGGAGGGCCGAAAGGCCAAAAACTACCTTTAGTCAAAATTCACTAAGTATGGATCCTTATGAATCCAAAAATTTTGGAATTTTGAAGTCCAAAAGGATGAAAATTTTATTAGAGTCTGAAACTCCAAAAAATCCATCAGAGCCCGAAACTCTGAAAGTCCAACAAAAATCCAGAGCTTCAGACTTTCAGACAGCGAAAGTCTAGCAAAAAAAATTAGAATTTTGGAATTTCAGATCGTGAAAGTCCAGCAAAAATATAGAACTTTAGACTTTTGGACAGCCAAAGTCCAGCAAAAAAAATCATAACTTTGGACTTTCGGACAGCGAAAGTCAAGAAAAAATCTAGAACTTCAAACTTTTGAACACCGAAAATCTAGCAAAAGTCTGAACTGTGAAAGTGTGAAAAACCAGCAAAAAACCTCATGACTTGAAAAATGGCTAAGTCCAAAATGAATTTTTGGCAGGATCCTGGGGTGATCTTTGCAAAATCTCTTTGCAAATTCTTGGACTTCATCACAACTGAGCAACTTCATAAATTCAGCTTTCCCTATTTCCTTTCCCTAAACTTGGAAAGGCATGCTTCAAAATTCTGAAATTCTCCAATACCATTCATGATTTTTTTCATATTTTCTCTCAATTGGAATATTTGTTGCAAATCTTTTTCTGTGTTCACATGCAGCAGTCATTCCTTTGAGGTGTTTGAATGATGTTTCCTGTGGAATAAATTTCATGACCTATGTCTGTGTTTGTGATCTCATCGTGAAAATTGGCCACCTTAGTGGGGGATGTGGTATCCTTTGAAATTGTACTTCATTGGAAATGTTGTTGTCTTTTCTAGCATTCTTTTCACTGGTTGAGGATTTGACATCCTTTTATCCTGCATGAAAATGCATTTTTTATCATTATGTTATTGAAAACAAGAAACTACTCTAAGACACCACTCCTACGACAATCCAAATTATGAATTCAAACTAGAAAAACTACCAAAAATACAAAACATTATATACAAAAATGGGATCCCCATCAGGCCAAGTGGCCAAAATGGGGCGTGTATTGTGGACCCACAATAGGGCCCTCAACCAAATCTAGGCTCTAAAGCCTAGGAAAAATTTGACTAGTTGATTTGTAGGCAAAATTTATTAGGATTAGGAAGTACCAGGAGGAGAGAGGGGGTGAATTAGTGCAACATTAAATTTAAACTTATTAAACCAAATCCACAACTTAATTCCACAAGTAACCAAAATTAAACATAAAAAGATAAAGAACAACCACATCAAAACACCCATAATTTGTTACCAAGGAAAACCCAAATAAGGGAAAAACCTAGTGGGGATGATACCCACAAATATCTCACTAATATAGAAATAAGTAACCTATTAAAGGCATAAGTACATAAAATGGGAATGCACATGCATTTAGGCTTATAGCTTAGAGCACATTGCTCAAATACAAAATACTAATCTGGCCCTCAGTCGGGTTCACTGATCAAATATAGATTACAATATAGGAAGGACTTACAGTCCCAAAACTAAACTGACTAATAGCACCAATAATGCCAATATAGTTCCAATGATTCTCCACATATACCATAAACTACCAACATTTACATCAATATTTCTTGCATATATCATTAAATCAAACACCTTCATCTTCGTATTAGAAAATCAATCTTATATACTCGATCATAGGGTTGTAACATTAAATTTTTGGGCTCTAATAAGAGAATATACCTTCTTGAATCAAAACATGAACCAAACCTCAATTCTAACCTTCACCAATCAAAAGTTACTATGTAGGAATTTGGACCAAACTAGATCTTCCATCCAACCATCAAATCATCGATCCAATAGGATCCCTGATTGATCCAATCTACAACTAACTCACATAAGATAATTCTCTCTCACTATGATAGTGAATCCTATCTTCATCAATAAGTATCACAAAATATTGCAATCATAGGATTAGATATACCATGATGTCTTCTTTTAATCTCCATCTTCATATCACTTGATGCTTTGACCTCTATTTGTACTGTCTCGATCTTTGAACCTGTATCCTTACCTGTTCTTCATACTTAGTTTTTTTCATCACCAAAAATTTTGGTAGGAAAAGTGTATTACCAGTGACCAAGAGTAAATTATATATTTTCCATAAATGAAAACATATCATGCATTACCGGTTGATTCTTTCCAACAATCCCCACCTTTGGCATTGATGGAAACACTTAGTGTAAAATGGCTAAGTTTCCATCCCAAAATGTCAAGTCTCAAAAAATTCTTCAAAAAAAGAACTCCCCCTAAGGTAAGTGTTCATTTTTCACACAATTCTTCTCCCCCTTTGAAATCAATGGAAAAGGTGGTCAAAAAGACAAAATTCTCTACCAAAATCCTATATTGTTCACATATTTACATAAGTTTGAAAACATCTAAAAATTTGTCCTTTAAAGCGACAAGATCTGCATTCCAAGTCTTTCTCAGGCTATATCCAAGATCTAAATCTTCCCACACAACACATAATTTGTTTCCCTATCTTGAATAATATCATGTGGGGGTGGAGATATTCTCAGAACTTATGTCTCTCCAAGACTCCTCTGTAATGTATCTAATTTGGGAACAATGAAGTTCCAAAGTTCAGTTAAACATCCAAGTAATATTCTTCTCTCAACTTCCAAGAAATTAATTTTATCATTTAGCTTAACAACTTCAACCATATAATCAAAATAAAATCTCTTTGATGAATCAAATGCCTTTTCTCTATCAGCTAGTATATTTTGGCTATCCTCAGTAGACTTGTCAACATCTTCAACTTTTGAAAATGGATTAATGCACAGTTTAAGAATTATTCGTTCTTCCTCAATATTTTTTTTTATCTGATCAATTCCAACATCTAAAGAGGATATATCCTTAGAAATTAGAGAAAAAAAATGATGAAATCTCTTCATAGAAAATTCCTTCTATACTTTATCTTCTGCAATCTTCTTCAAGGATTCAAATTCAACATCAAATTTATTCAACAACTCTTTAATCTGGTCAAGTATAGAATTGACTTGATTTACTTGTACATTAGGCATTACTTTAAAAAGAACTTCAACTTCCTTAGATAATATTCTGCTACCCTTTTCATTTTTTCTCATAGATTTGGCATGAGCTTTGGCTTGCACCAAAACTGCCACTTTCATCAATTCCTTTTACTTCATAGTATCCAAATCTATCGGTCCATATAAATCAAATATTTCAAGGGTATCAAATGATTCAATGAATCTCTTTCTAAATATAATTCTAACTTACCTAAAGATAGACTAGTTCCAGTCTGAATTTTCTTTGTCTCTTTCAGTTTCTCCCTTCTATCTTCTCAAAGAGAGACTTCAATTTGCCTCTCATACTCTTCGAACCTTTCCTCTATCCTTACTTCTTCAACATATATGCCATCTTCTCTAGCTTCATCTTCTTTGGTGACCTCTGTATCCATATCAACAATATCAATATGTTCATTTGCTTCTTTTACCGGTTCAACCTAAACCTCAACAAGATGGTCAACTAAGTATCCTTTACCCAAAATAATATCTTCTAATTCATCTCCAGTGATTATGTTAGAGGGATCGGTAAAGGGATCCTTAACATTCAGTCCATTCTATTTCCTTTCTCCAATAGCATCTTTGTCATAAAGAGTAAATGGTAAACCATTAATATAAACATCTGGTTCCTTATCTATGGAGGTGGATGCTTCATGAAATCCATATCTATCTTCACTCCTCTTTATCCTTGACTCTTTCTTCTTAGTTTCTTCAGCCCTCATCTCCATCAACATTTTACTCATCACATCATCTGTTTCAATAATCATTTCTTCAGTTTTACCATTCATTAACATGTTTATTATTTTCTTTGTTGATAGTATCTTCTTTTCTTCCTCTATAATTCTATTCATTTCATCATTCTCAATTACAGGGAACATTTTGGATATGGTTCTCTCTAACCAGTTTGTCTTCTTCTAATGTAGCTAGCCTTCCTTCTTCAAGTTTAGTGTACAGATGATCTGGTATTTGATCTTTTATCTCCACCAAGGTTATGCTAAACTTATTCAAATGTATAACTTCTCCATCCTCTATCCCATTTTTCTATTACTCATTAAGTACATTTTAATATTTCTTTACTTGCACCAAGACACCAAGATTAATTACATAATACAAAATTTTATCTACAGGGTCTTCATTCTTAGCGATACCCAAATGATGGTTAGTAACCACCTTATCTATAGTGGCACCTTCGGTCCTTATCTTCTTCTTGGACTGATCAGAGTCTGTAGAAGAATCATCTTTATCTACTTTTCTTTTTTTCCTCTTAGGCCCTATACTCTTTTTATTTCTTCTCCTCACAGGTTCTGATTGGACTCTTTCAACCTTCAGTCTAAAGGCTTTTGGTGTAGAAGTAGACTTCTTCATAAGAGGTGTAGATGATGTTTTTGTACTGCTCCTAGTGGCCCTTGACAAGGAAATAGATGGAGGAGGTGATATTTCCCCAACATCAATTGGTTCAATCTGGATTGAACTAATCTTATTTTTATCCTCTTCTTTCCTCCCCAACTTGGTCATTTTCTCTGTACTAATTCCTTCCTTTTCTAAAATTTTATCTAAAATTTTTCTTACTCTTCTCACTCTTTCTTTCTCTGTCAGTTCATTTCCAACCTTTAGATACTTCTCAAATTAAGTTCCAAACCTTTATGCCTTTCAATCTAATGGGCTCTTCAACATTTCATCAATATATCATTCAATAAGTTCAAGAATTACCTCATAACCCATCGATTGTATCCACATTGTTCTTGGTTCCACTGCTTCCATACAACACTGATCTATTTCTACCATAAAGCATACTGAATCAACATACTTTTCAACAAGTTCCTTCGGTATCATCTCCCTTCTCTACATTTTCTTTTGAAACATCTTGAAGTGACCAGAAATCAATTCATCTTTTTCATCCGTCTACATAGGCCGTCACTCAATCGCCAAAAAGAAAAGTGTTTAAAAGGCATCTCAAAATACCTCTTTATCCTTAATTTTCGATCAGATTTCTTCATCAAATGTCATTCGTACCCTAACCTTCCATAAAGATGATAAAACCAATGATCGATAAATCTGCCTGCAATCACTGATATGATTATAAAAAAATTTGTGATCTCAATCATAGATTTTCTAAATCTTTCTTCAACTAAATATTTCATCGTACTTAACAATCATTCAATTCACACGGTGTCATAGGATTTTTTGATGAAAAATACCCCTTAGGTCTTATAACCTAATTCACTAATGATGAAGGATCCACACCAAAAGATGGTGTGATCTGACCTGGTTAGTCAATCTTTTCTTTTCTTACCCATGTCTTCTCCATTTTCTTTTGTGTTTCATCAATTATCATAGACTCCTTTCCTTTGTGATTAGACTCTTTATTCTCTTTTTTCTACATTTTTAGATCTACAATAGTGAGAAATATGTCCTTTCTTGTAGTTAAAACATGTTTTTCTTCTTCTTTCGTTACTGTTACTTCTTACATTCTTTCTTCCAACTAATCCATTCATTCTACAATTTCTAGCTATATGACTAGAATCATTGCATTTGTAACATACAACACTTGAATTTACATACCTTTGATTTAATGAGTTATTCTTCAATCTGCAATTCCTTGCAATATGTCCAAAGTTGTTGCATTTTTATCATGTAGTGTTATCTCCATTTGTATTAGGTCTGGATCTAGATCTGCATTCTTTAGATTTGTGTCCATATTGCCAACATGTGAAACAATATCTAGAAAAAGGTGTTGAATTGTTTCAGCATTCCTTTACCCTATGTCCAGGCTTATTGCATGTATAACATCTCCTATTAAATCTTTAGCCATTTGTTTGCATCAAGGGTGTTTCCTTAGGTTTCTCAGTCTGGTCTACATTTTCTTCAATGATTTTAGAATATTTTCTTTGTTCATACCCTAAGCCTTGCTTCTCTCCGTGTGGTTTTTGACTTGCAATATGTTCATCAAGCTTCTCAGAGCTAGATCTGATTTTTCTTGAATTTCTCTGGCATCAGCTAGGTCTCTTCTCAATATCTCATTAACTCTTTCCAGATCTTGCTCATTATGTTTATATTCTTCAATAAAAATGTGCAACTGTCTAACTTCACTATTTAGCTTGTAGCATTCTTCAGTTTTTTCCTTCAATGATTGTTCAAGTGTCTTTTTTGCTTCTATTTCTTCAGTCATTTTAATTTTCACGACTTCCATATCATTCTTTAGATTAATTATTTCCTTTACAATCAAATCATACACTTTAGGTTTGTTTTCATTGGTAGATGTAGAGTCACCTCCTTTCAGAGATAAGTGAACCACAAGATCATTTCTTTTACTTATGGACTGCTTCAATTGTTCCTTCAAATTGACAATGAACTCATCATACTCTTTCAAATTTATCTCTAGATCATGAATGCAAGAATTAGATTTATAAATATATTCACGTGCATTCAAGAGATTCTTTTGAGTACTTCTAGATGCTTCCATCTGTATCTCCCTCAATCTATTAAGCTTCTTCTAAGGAACTAGGCTCTGGTGCTAATTGTTAGGATTAGGAAGCACCGAGAGGGGGAGGGTGAATCAGTGCAGTAATAACTTTAGACTTATTCAACCAAAGCCACAAATAAATTCCACAAGTAACCAAAAGTAAATAGAACAAGATAAATAACAACCACATCAAAACACCATAATTTGTTATTGAGTAAAACCCGATTAAGGTAAAACCCCTGGTGGGGATGATACCCACAAATATCTCACTACTGTAGTAATAAATATGCTTTTAAAGGTATAAGTACATAAAAGGGGAATGCACATGCATTCAGGCTTACAACCTTGAGCACACTGCTCAATTACAAAACAATGATCTGGTCCTCAGTTGGGTTCACTGATCAAATACATATTACAATATAGGAAGTACTTATAGTCCCAAATCTGAACTCACTTATAGCACCAATAGTTCCAATACAATTCTGATGAAGCTCCACATATACCATAAATTTCCAACCTTTATATCAATATCGCTTGCATATATCATCACATCAATCACCTTCATCTTCGCATCAAAAACTCGATCTTATATACTCAATCATAGCTCCATAACATTAACTTAGTTGACTCTAATAAGAGAATATGAAACATGTACCTTATTGAATCAAAAAATGAACCAAAACTCAATGCTAATATGTACCAATCAAAACTTAGCGTGTAGGAAGTTGGCCCAAACTAGATCTTTCATCCAATCGATTAGATCATCGATCTGATAGGATTGGTGATCAATCCAATATGCAAATGACTCACATAAGATAATTCTCTATCACTGTGATACTCAGTGATACCTATCTTCATCAATCAATATCACAAAATATTGTGATCATAGCATTAGATATACCATGATGTCTTCTTTTAATCTCCAGCTTTGGAACATCTAATACTTTGACCTCTGTCTGTACTGTCTCAATCTGTGAACCTGTACCCTTAACTTTTCTTCATACTTAGTTGTTTTCATCACCAAAACTTTCAGTAGGAAAAGTGTATTAGAAGTGACGAAGAGTAAATTATATAGTTACCATCAATGACAACATATCATATACTACCAGTTTAATCTTTGCAACAAAATCACCTAAGATTTTTCTAGGAGCTCAAGGAATGTGATAGGAAGCGGAGAGACAAAATGCAAATCGGTTGAGATCAAGTATAAAGGACATTCAGATCTTGAAATCACCAAAATGGGGTCTAATAGGTCCTAGAGCCTCCAATTATGGGTGCTAAATTTTTAGGACGATATAGAAACACATGGCACACTTGAAGGAATAGAAGGAGAAATAGGTTTAGGGATGATAACATGTGTAGGATTGAGATTTTGAATGGAATTTTTTATGATAGGAGGAACATAAGTGGAGACACAAGGAATTGAAGTAGAAATAGGCATAGAGGTCTCAACACTAGTGACAGGTGGAATGAAGCTTGACAATTAAGAACAATCTCTAAGTGGCTTAATATTGTTATTAATGAGATGAGAGATACTACACAAGATATTAATACCATGTTCATCATTATGGATTATCTTTCTTAAGCCTTCTACAACATAAATGACCTCGGGATTAGGGTTTTCTTATCCTAACCATTGTTCAAATTTTTGAAAGTCATTGGAAAGAGTTTGGACTTGCACAAGAGGAACCCTTAAGGCCTCATCTTCATCATGAAAAGAATAGAAAGATTATTTCTCCATGAGAGGATTGATGTTACTAGTATGCATGTTGGTCTCATCAAGATTCCTAGGAAAGAAAGAAGGATCAGGATCAAAGGAACCCATAAGTCTATGACTTCTCCTAACCAAAATGCTATAAGTAGGAATCAAAGTGATAACAGTCATGCACAAGGGAATGAAAGGAACAATATAGATCTAATTCAATTTGAAAGAGATATGAAATAATGTTGTTATGAAAAGCACATCTAATTAACAAATGCAAAGATGTAATGTAAAGCATACACAAGTAGATCTAGACACTAAATAAGATTTATAAAGAAATAAACCTATAGATATAGATGCATACAATCTACTAAAGATATGATATGATATAATGCACACAAGGAGATCTAGACACCAAATCAGGATGGAAATGTAATGCATTGGGTTCACCAAAAATGTATAGAATAAAATGGTGAGTAATGTTAGAGTAACACGGTATTTTCACTTATTAATTAAATCATTATTGATTTAATTATTAAGACACCTTATTTACTTATTAATTAAATTATTATTGATTTAATTATTAAGTCACCTTTTTATCTCTAGTTTACTTAAGCTAAAATTTAGGCTTGTTATAATTAATTCTTTTATTAATTATTCATGCAACCTAGGTTTCTGCACCTTTTGGTGTTTGATCTCCTTTATAAGGATTGATCTCTTTGTATTTTGTAATTCTATTCTATTTTTATTGAATCAATTGAGGATGTTTCCTCTTTCATAGATCTGTTATTTTTGGCCTCCATAGCTTTTGCTTCTCTCTTTCTATAACAGGTGTTTGCATGCACGTGATTCTTGGGAGCTATAGGGTTGATAGTTTTCATCAACTTCAATATAGCATCAGAGCTCTAAATCTTCATGCCCATGTTCTCTTCATATGATATTTGGCCTTGTTCTTAAGGTCTATGTTTCAAGAGGTTTTTGTCTCATATTTTGGTAGATTTGGGGGGAGTTATTTTACGAAGCACTTTGGGAAAAAACCCACATCACATTTGAGTTCAAAAGGCCCCAAAACCCCCCATTTCCATATAAGGCACATCCAATTTGAACACAGTTTAAATAAGGGCCCTTTTTGCATGTACGACCTTGGCACGCTTTTAAAGGCAAAAAAATACCTCAGGTTTCACACCACCTTAGTTTTGGCGCCACCTCAAAATTCACGCCACCATTTTTTTGAATATATATATACATATATATATATATATATGTATGTATATATATACACATATATATATATATATATATATGTATATATATATATATGTATATATATA
>MU224513.1:774697-810415 GCA_018584345.1 Thuja plicata
TCTTTAGTTGTTTGCTTGTATCTTGAGCAAGCGGAGGCATTTTTTGCCAAACAAGATATCGTCAAAAAGCTAGTTCTGAGCCCAACCAAATTTTATAGGTTTGGATTTATGATTTTTCTATCTTGCAGCTGTGATTGTCAGTCAAAGTAAGGGTTCATTTTTGCACTCTGGGAGCCATATCTTATTCATCTGGACTCCAGTTTTTGAATTTTGCATGGCATTGGAAAGATGGTTCTAAGCTTTATCTTATTCCATGGATCTCACACCCAAATTCTGCTCCAAGTATGTTTTATTCCTTTGCATTTTTGCAATCTGGTGAATATCTTGGATGTTTTAGGTCCTGGGATCATTTTCCTTGCTTGGGATGACTCCTTTTTAGTTGTTATTCATGTTTCTATAGCTTTTTTTCATTCTTGGATATTGTAGACATCTATTTCTGTCAAATTTCTTTTTTTGCAAATGCACTAGGATAAAGTGTCATCTTATGCATGTTTGGGATCTTGGACTTTTTTTTACTCGCACTACATTATAAAGTGTCATGGGGGGTTTGTTTTACCTTTGTCAAGTGAGTGTTCCTTCCATGAAATTAGCCTCATGATGTGTGTCAAGAGAGTGATCCTTCTATGACACCATCCTTTATATGTGTTTGTACTTTTTATTGCACTTTCTATGTTCCTAGTTCTTCATGATGCAATTATTCTTAACAGTCTACTTTAGTGTACCTATCATGCCTCTCACTACTCAGCATTATGGCGGGTATCTCCTATTGGTTCTAATGCTTCCTTTGTTCGATGGAGTGATATATGTATTCAATATTTGTTCCTATGTGCTAGACGGATGCAGTGGCTGGGTACCTATGTATTTCAGTGAGATGGATCATTTACCATATGTACACTCTTTCATTCCTATTTTGGAGGCATCCTTCTATATTAGATTGATTATCTCTTTAAGCTTTGTTTATAGTCTTCTCTACCTGATCATGTTCTATTATAGTGGAGGTTCTAGTAGTTATTCTTTGACAATGTTTGTAGCTTCATGCTTCAGAGGTGTTCTACATGTTCTTCCTTTGTTCCTATTCTTCTAAGACATTCTCCAGTTGGAGGCTTCTTCAGTCCTTCACTAGTCTTCATCTCTTTTCAAAGAGGGGTTTTTCCCACTGGGGTTTCTCCTTTTTTCTCCTCTTTACAAAGACTTTTTGTACTTGGGTACCTAATCAGGCCTTGTTGGCGGGACCCATTTCCTATTTTCAATAGTTGTTTCTAGGTTTTTAGCTTCTCCCTAAGTTTATCTTAAGGGGTGGTGTTAGAGTAAAAATTTATTTTCACTTATTAATTAAATCATTATTGATTTAATTATTAAGTCACATTTTTATCTCTAGTTTACTTAAGCTAAATTTTAGGCATGTTTTTTTATTAAGGTAACAAAAGGTTTTGAAAGGGCCCTAAAACCCTGTACACAAAATGAACTTAAGATAGAGAAATAGTAGTTCCGATAACCCCATAGAACTACTTGAACAAAAGGCCTAATAGAAATACACACAATGAAAACTCAGAAGAAACCACTCCCAAGACGCAACAAAAGATAGAGCAAATGAGTACAAATGTGGAATGAGAGAGACCTATCCTTTCGTACCCTTCTTATGCGACCAAAGAGTCATATCAAAAGAGGAAGAGAACCTTTTAAAATGTTTTCCTTTAACAGTGACCCAACCATCTTCCACTCTAGCAGCCTCATCCTACCAGCTCAAAGAGACCAAAGTTGAAGAACTAGTACCCATCAATGGAAAATAATCTTCTAGCGTAATAGTCCCAGCCAAATCAAATCTATCAGAAACCAAAACACCAATTGAGTCCATCGAACCAAGAATGACAAACCCACCAGCCACCAATAAAGAAGGAGAAGGATCAACACCAACTGACACAAATCCACCAGCGGACCCACCAACAACAACCCACAGTGGAGAAAGAGCATAATCAACACATGCAGAAACAATACCAGCAGATTCAGAAACTAGACCAGCAACCACCAAAGACCCAGCAAGGGCAGTAGGCGGCTGAGAAGGATTATCCTTCTTCCCAGATATAGAGGAAATTTTCATAATTGTATAATGTTTTGTGGAAGCACCCTTCCACCAAGAAGGAGATGATTTCTTTTTCTTAAAGTCCAAGCCACAAAGGGCTGAGATGTGGCCCATCTTAAAGAATTTACAACATCTCAAGGGAATGCCCTTGTAGTCAAGCAGTTGGATCCATGATCCTAAAGTTGATTCAATTTTTTTTTAGTTGGAGACCCATTGAAGTGTCAAGATCAACTAGAATGCAAGCAATAGTAGAAATTTAAATGTTGTAGGAATCGTGATCCAACATCAAAAAATCCCCCAAAGCCTCTCCCACTTCCTCAAGGACAATGTCATGCAAAAGATGAAGTGGGAGGTTATGGAGTCTAACCCATATAGGGATCTTACTAAAGACTTTTTTTGAAGGATTAAAATCAAGGTGCTAGGGTTTACCATAAGCATAAATTTTTCATCCTCCCAGCAAAAAAATGATCACACAGGATCTCAGTTCTATCCGTAGCAATATCAAACTTAGCAATGAAAAATCTCTTTACTAGAGGAATGATATGAATAGTACCTAACATCAATGGTTCTCACTTGCGAGTAACCTATTCATGCAATAGGGGGATACTAGGCCAGAATCCTTGAAAGTGGAAATTTGAACCGTGTGGTTTAAAAATCTTAGTTTAGTTCTCCAAATCCCCTTCAGCCTCAAAAGAAAGCGTAACCAATAGAGAACCACACACAGGAACAGGTGTAACCCTAGGTTATTTCTTTGGCCCAGAGGTCTTGGATACAATCTTTGAAAAAGACCCCCTGGACCCTTTGAGACCAAAGGAGAGGAACGAACAGCTCGTACAGAGGGAGAGCCAACCAAAAAAACCCTAGCCACCACTGCAACAGGCTCATATGCCTCAACATCCATAGACGGGGCAGGGAAGAAAGGAATAGTTCCACCAATAGGCAAGGCCAAGAGGTCCACTCTTATAGGAGAGGCACCATTATCATTAATGATCGTGCACTTGACTGAGGGAACAAAAACACACTTCACCCGACTAGGCTCCGTAAACACCCTCATAAGAGAGGGCACCACCACAGGCGATAGAAATGGATCCGCAGTAGAACAATTGGGAGGTGTAGCCACTGTAGGATGATTAGTAGGGGATGCCACGATAGAGTAATCCATGACAAAGGAGGTCACAGTAGAGCATGACAAAGCAGAGTGTGATGAAGCAGAGCATGACATAATTATGATCGATGGTATGAACCAAAATTTTAGGCATGTTATATTTAATTCTTTTATTAATTATTCATGCAACCTAGTTTTCTCAACCTTTTGGTGTTCGATCTCCTTTATAAGGATTGATCTCTTTTTATTTTGTAATTTTTTTCCATTTTTATTGAATCAATTGAGGATGTCTCCTCTTTCACAGATCTGTTGTTTTTGGCCTCCATAACTTTTTCTTCTCTCTTTCTGTGACATGTGTTTGCATTCAGGTGATTCTTGGGAGTTGTAGGGTTGATAGATTTCATCAACTCCAATAAGCATTGCTAAGATGTAGATCACTCACCAAGATCTTGCACACATTGGAATACAAACCCACACTTAAGAAAAATCTAATTAGCACAACCAAAAGGATGAAGGGTGCTAATACAAGATCTATGACAAATGGGGCTTTGTATTCTTAAAGGGGATGAGTAAGATATGATTTTTATCACCTAAATAGAGCATTCATGATGAGTAAAATTATCCTACTGGTGAATAAGGGAAAATTCCCTGATTGTGGGCTCAGATAGTGGAAGTTAATCTCTAGATAAATCTAGTTCTTAATGGCACATCACATAATAATATCCGAACTAAGCTATTTTGTAGAGGAAAGAGTAAGGAGGATACATAAAAGGAAACCTACTATCTGAGGTGATGCACCAATGGAAAATCTGAGATCTACACATATAATTGACACACAATAAGAATAGTAATATAATCTCTCTTGCACAACCCCACTAAATCAAAACCTTTGCATCAACAATCTGTAAGAAGGACAATAATAACAGTACCTAAAAGGAGAAAAGAATTCCTCACAATTTAGAAACTGATTAAACACAACTCACAACCTACAAAGAAGTATATAACCTTGCATAAAGGCACCAATATGTAATTCAACTCTAAGGAAAAAGAACATCACAAAAACCTGCACCAACACTAAGTACACAATAACAAAAGAAATGGGAAAGACATAAGCTATATATCACAACAAAAAGGTGTCATAAATTTATATATCCCTGAAAATGGGTTACAGAACCCCTCACTTTTGTCAAAGATCTCAGATTGACTACAATATACACAATTAAAGAGAAAAGAACTCATTTACAATGAGGCTTCAACTCATACTAATGCTTTTCAGAACCAACTACATTTAGGGGAGCAATAACTCTTGGGTCAGATTCAATCAATTAGGCTTGTTTTGAGCCCTTAAAAAGACTTCAAAAATGTGAAAAAGGTTGTCAAATTCAATACCCATCAACTCCATCATAAAGCCCCTCCAAAAATTCACACTTATCCCTCAAAAGAGCTCATAAATGCCTCTAAACAACAATTACTCCAATCTGACTTCTTCAACTACATATTTATGACCTTTGCACTTTGCCATAACTATGTGAAAATATCTCCTTGACTTTTAAAAGTAAAATAAATATTTGTTTTGCACTTTAATTAATTTGTTAAATGATTTATATTTTTATTATTTTAATAAATACTAATTATATTAAAAATATTTATTAAGCAAAAAATGTGTTGCTTAATAAATATTTTTAACATAATTAGTATTTATTAAAATAATAATTATAAATTATCTAATAATACTAATATAAAGAGCAAACAAACAAATACTAATTACTACTTTTTAAAAGTCATTTCTCCATACTTTGTATTAAACAATAATAATCAAATGATTTATAATTTTGATCATTTATTAATATTGTGTAATAACAATGCAAACCTGATAAAAAAAATGTTTTCAAGCTACATACCCATGGGGGCATTTTTCTGGAGACAAAATTAATTAAAAGAAGGCATAAAAATGCCTCTCCAAGTCTACCAATTTAGGGAAAATGAGAACCCTAAAAATCATTTCTCCTTCTATTTTGATATTTCATTGTTTACTTTGCATTGTTCTGGAGTGCTGCTTGTACTGTCATGAGGGTTGGAGGATTTTCTATGGGGATCTTCTGGATATTTTTTGGCTTCCTTTGAGGATTTCATGCCCAAATCATAGCCTCTCTTAGGTATCTCGATTTGGACCCTTTCACTTTCTATGTCATGGCTTAAAATTGGTCGTCGTTGCACCTATGGAGATCTCCTTGACTTCTGCTTGTATTTTTTTTAACTTCATACCTGAACCCTCACACATTTTCAAGCTTAAAAAATAAGAAAATAATGGAAAAAAAGACTTGAGATTCATAGACTCAAAACATGTCCTCCACTTGATTTTTTTTGTAGATATTTGATCTAGTCTTTGATGCCCTGTACACGGTTAAGTAACTCTTCATTTTCATGTGTATCTCTTTCATATATATTTCAAGGGTTTGCACCAATTTGCAAGCCATATGATATATAATCTGGCTCATTGTTTTAAATCTCCTTTGTTCCGGTCTGTCACTAAAACATTGAATCATTTTGCTTTGTAAACTATACCATTCTAGGTTTCTTTCATTTTGTATCCTCCATATTGTAGATCACAAAAACTGTTTGAAAACTTCCTTCATAGGTCGCGAGCTCCAAATTTATCTGTAGGAAAACAATGGAAAAAAAAACCCCAAGGTCTTAAAATTACGCACACTTCATGATTTTCAGTGTCAAGGAAGTGCATAACTTCCTTGACACTTGTTAGTGAACAAATTTGTCTTTCTACAAAAATCCTTTTAAGTTTACTCTATCACCCTTAAAAGACAAACTATTTCTAACAGTTGGGTAAGTATCTTTTATGATCACTTCCCTCTGAATTTTATAACATGTACAGCTCCCTCATAAGATATTCAATGAAACGAAATAATGATTCAATCGGTTAGCTTTTGACCAGAAAGCTTATAAAGGCTGCAATATCATTCTTTGATGATATGCTTCTAAACAAATATGAAATAAATATAACCGAACAATGAGTAGGAAGGAAACACAGTTACTTCCACAATTGCATTTCATGAAAAACATAAACTACTTCTTGACCAAAGATAATAGAAAGTAGATAAAATCCATAATTTAGATATTATGAACCAACAAACAAATGTATAAAATAGGATAAACAATATGTCAACACAGGACACCTTGATTTGGTTTGTAAACAACAATGATTCAATAACCTTCCTGTCATATATTTCAGAGATTACTATATAGATAATTGCCTGAAATCTATTCTATTCATAACATTTAATAATCCAAACTGTAATTATCAAAATCTATATCTATCAGTCCAAAAACATTTTGAACCCTTTAAAAGTTTGAGTAGCTAAAATAAATAGTAGCAGAGCACCGAGAGGCCTCCTGAAAAACATGGCCTCTTGGGAAAATAGTTAAGTAACTAAACCACCAGAAAGAGGACACACATCCTATAAAGTTTGCATGTAAATAGCCAAATCAGGCTCCTTATCAATAGCATGATCCTCGCTTCCCGCTGGACTTCCTTCTTCATCAGTAACTGATTGATTAGGATTCCATTCTTTATACACTTGAACTAGTTCTTTTGCGAGTGACAAATGCAGGATCTTACAATTTACTATTCGAGCCATAGAGGCATCTTTGCTCCACCTCAATTTCTTTACCTTCTCAATGACATTGGATAACTGATCGACACACACACAAAGCATAGATTCAATCCTTGCTATCTGAGTTAAGTCAGAGGCTTTAGGATTGATCTTTTCCCTGATAGTATTAATTGTTGAGTCAAAAGCATCCATAGCGCCCTTTAGTTCTTGTTCACCAAAGACTGATGGGTAAATATAAGTGAAATTAATCACTTTCAACTCATTCAGGGCAGCTTTTTGGATATGTTTAGCTTCAGTTCCATATTCCTTATTTTCTGTAATAGTCCCCCTTATCAGAGAAATGCGCCAACTGATATTTTTCTTGAGGATGAAGAAAAGAGACTCTTCGGCATCCTTTAGGGAATTTTCTACATAGAATTTATTAAAGCCGCGTCTCTCTATCTTCATAAATTTTGTCATCGCTGACACCCATTTTTCCTCTTCTATATTCCAGACCTGGTGTTGAGCTTGCAATTCTCCCATCACTGCCTTGGTGTCATGAAGAATTGAATGTGAATCTTTAATGTATTTCCTGCCATTATTGTGTAAATGAGACATCCACTCGTTAACTGAAGAAACCAAGGTCCACCCCCTTTGAACTTGATTCAACAACATTTTACTGTCTATAGAATTGGGGTCAAACACCTGAGATAATTGGGACAGCGGGGTAACATCAAAGTTGCAGAATGTATTGATAAACTGGGAAAGTGAGACAATGGTCTACTTTAATTCCTTCTTCTCCTTGCTATCTTGCACTAATGTGATCAGCATCTGTTGGTCTATTTCCTTGAAAAGGTGGTTCTTTCCTTCTCTGTCCATAGTCCATAACTCAATTTTGGTTATCTCAAAATCTTCAACTGCCACATCCTTCTTTTCTTCCTTTGGTCTATAAGTAGCTACCTCAGCTGTCCACATCCCAGTTTTAGCATCAGCAAACATGTGTGCTGTACTCTTCACTTTCTTTGCCTTGGGATTCTTTTGAGCATATTTACTAACAATATCCTGCATCAGAATTGATACAGGAATCAAACTCTGTTTCCTATTAACTAAAGAAGTTAACCATTTAGGCATATCATTAGTTGTTGCTGGCTGAGGGCCAACTTTAGCAGGGGTGTCCATCAAATCTAGGGTTACATCATCGAGGTCAAAAAGATCTTTCCCAATTTGGTCATAATCTCCAATTTGATAGTTCAAGTCTCCAAACTTGTCATCCTCTAGGTTAACTATTTATGTTTGCTCCTGAGTCATCTTCCCTTTTCTTTGTGACCGGGATCTCGATCTGGTAATGCGTTGAGGAGATGCCACAGTGGAAAGTTCTGCAACAGACTTCTTCTTCGAATCTTTCTTCTGCTGCTTATCAGAGGAACCTGCATTACTAGATGGTTTATGCGAATTAGAAATAGAGGGGGAGGAAAATAAAATTGAAGATTTAACTCCAATTATTTTAGGACTAAACTATTCTCTTTTTTCTTGCATCCATTTTTTAGTTAGTTTGAGCACATGTTGTGTTCTGCATTTAATGTTGTCTTCCTCCTCTTTTGACCAATCAATATTTGTCTCTTTGGTGTCCAGAAGTCTTTTGAAACTAGGTTCAACCAAGTCAGAGCCATCATCTGTTACCCCCCTCTATGCTGAACTGTATTCTCATGGACAGAATTTGGGAAATGCAAAGTCTGCTATGGCCTCTCGTCATGACTTGGGACTCATTTGCACAATCCTCCCAAAAATCCTCTAGATGGGGAACTGGAAACATGTGAGATCTGAGACCTAGGCTCCCGCTAGAAAATTTTTTGTTATCAAAGCCTGTTCACTCCGTATAATAATTGAAATCAAAATGACCAAGGTCACTTCCAATACCTATTGCATCTTCAATAGTCAGACATGAAAAATTTCCTAGCTGCAATGGGAAGATTTTCTCACCTCCTTCCCTAGGAAGAAAATGTTTAAGCACAATAGCAAGCTATCTATAGACTTCTGCAAGGATGAAACAATCAAATGCATACCTAGGAAATTTTGTAGGGGCATCTTCAAAACCACCAATTCTTATATAAGAGAAACTAGGGAACTGAATATAAAAACTCCCAAATCTAGTCACAAACTATTGAGCTTCTAAACTCATCCTCCTGGATGAATCTCCAGACATCTTGAAACAAAGCTTACCCATAAAGGTATCATGAACCCTCCTGTAATTCTGAATCACATTGTCTTTGCGGAGCATAGGAAAATATTCAAAAACACACATGCCATCAATCCAAGGCTCGTGAATCATACCATACCATATCCTACTACATGCTAGACAATACATCAGATAAGAAGACATGAAAAATCTACATCCAGTAATCTTGGAACTATTCAGTTGTTCTCTCATAGATTCTGCAATTAATTCAGCCCAATCCAACTTGTGTTTTCCCTCTAAAACAATTTCTACATAACAGAACAACCAGTCTGAAAACAAGGAAGCCTCAGGTGACCCTCTGATTCTATGTAACATTACCATAATATCACTAATGTATGGATGCACATGATTTTTGCTTAACTTTTTGGGTAAGTGGGAACCTCCCCTTTGGGCATTTAATAACTAGTGCTTTGTTATTGCAGTATGGTTTGCATCAGCATTTGGCTTGAACTTAAAAAGAGATTGGGCAAGAGAGAAAGCGGAAAAAGTTCACTCTTGGATTTGGATAGCTAAAGAGACAATTCCTCTATTCACATCCATTAAAACTCACCATTTCTTTTAAGAATTGATTCAGTTCACTGGTCATAATGTCTGATACACTCATGGACAAGTTCAAGACATACCACTGCAGGAGGGAAGCAAGCAGCTACACACAACCCACTACTTAAAATTTCAATAGAAGGAACATTCTCCTTGATAGACGCAGTAAGCCTATCAGCTATTCCTTCAACATCATATCCCTCTAAATCTATGTCTGTTACAATAGGATTTTTGCACACCAAACTAGACACACTCCCAAAAAAATGGAATGCAGACTTCATTCTTGCAAGAACAGACTGAGAAATGCTACAAAAACTCTCGTAAAATTCACAAGCTATTAGATTTAAACATTGGAGGAGTGGCAGCCTGACTTACCTTAATCACTGTGGAAAATTCTGCAACCAGAGCTCCAAAAACCCTTACCTCCACTCTTTGCACATACAGAAAGCAACAATATTTCAAAAAAAATATTGAACACCAAGAAGGGTTTTAATAAGAAACACCATGAATGAGTAATTAATTGCCCATAATTAAGGAAATAAAATCTCAAAGAATGAAGAGACCGCTCACACACACAATTATTTACTGCCACTTGCACAAACTTTTATGCCGCATGAATTCCTCATTAATTTGACAACATAGACATGACTTAACCATCGCCAATATCTTTCTTCCTTAAAAGCCTTTTCTGAGTGGGGTCCACAAATGAAAAGATGGTGATTGTCCTTTGCTTATGCCACATGTCACTTTTAAAATCATTGAACACTCTTGAACACTCTTGAACCGAGTTCAAGGTTGTTCTTGTGTGTTCATCACTGTTCAAGTTTGTTCCTTTTATATCTCGCCTTCATCTTCAAACTAGAAGTCCCATGCTTAACTATTAATTCCCATTTTTTATTAACCAAAAGATTTAAAGCTTGCAATCATTAAACACCTCTTTTAGAAAAAATGCTAATCACCTGCTACTGCTTCATAAAAATACGAACGAGCTTGAACACTCTTGAACACTCTTGAACACTCTTGAACCAAGTTCAAGGTTGTTCAAGGCTGTTCAAACATGTTCAAACCTGTTCAAGAAACACGTTAGCAAAAGATTTTCCTTTTTTTACAAACAAAGGTGAAACACAGGGGAGATCCTTTCGCTGAGATTTTGAACATGAGGGCTTAGGTAGCTTTAGATTCACAAAAATAACAAGGCGACTCTAAAAATTGAACATAAGGACAAAGATCAAGATTTGGACTAACACCAGCTCTGACTGGGGACTGGCTTTTATCAAAAGCCAGAGAACTCAAATATTCTGGTTTCGCAAACTGCTGCAAAAGGGCTAACAAAACTCAGAAGAAAAGAAAGGCACACCAAACAAAAGCAAACTAAAACTAATATATACAATAGAACATAGGGACCTAGACTAAAGCTTCAGCAATTTGAGATCTTTCCCATTATAGGAAAATGGTAAGATCGTTCCATCTGGATACACCAACTTAAAAGCATTGGTTCCTAACTCTTCAGTGATAACAAAGGGACCTTTCCAAAGTGATTCAAATTTACTGTGGGCGCCTTTCAGAGCCTTTCTTTTGTCCCATAGAAAAACTTCATCTCCCTTCAAAAAAATTTTGGGTCTTTCTTTCCTGTCAAAAATTCTTTTCACTCTAGCCTGATGCTCAGTAATTTTATCTACCAGTACCAGAGCTTCTCTTTCTTCTTCTAATTTATGCAAATACATGATCCTTTTCTCCAGGGAGTCTTTAAAAATTTGATCTTCAATGGCCATTTGCAGCTTGGCTGCTGAGAGTTCCAAAGGAACTAATACTTGTGCACCTATTCCATACACTAATTCAAAGGGTGCCATACCGATTTCTCTCTTAGGTGTAATTCTATCAGCCCAAAGGGCTTCAAAAAGTTTCTTATGCCAATTTTTGCCACTATCATCCACTAACTTTTTCATGATCATTATCAAATTTTTATTACTTGACTCAGCCTGTCTGTTTCCTTGGGGGAAATAATCAGACGAATGAGCCAGAGAGATATTATGATCAAAACAGAAAAGGGAAAGCTCCTGTGAAGAGAAGTAAGTGGCATTATCTGCTACAACTTTTTGGGGTACTCCAAAATGTACCAAAATATTATCTTTTAAGAAATCACATACCACTTGACAATTAGCCTTTTTGGTTGGAATGGCCTCAACCCACTTAGTGAAGTTGTCAGTCGCTGTTAGGATATAAGCATGACCTACACTAGACTAGGGATTGACAGGGCCAATAAAATCAATTCCCCATTGTTTGAATGGTTCACTCACCACAACTGGTCTTAAAGGCAAGGCAGCTAATTAAGGTCTTCTAGAGAACAACTAACATTTTTCACAGTTCCTGACGAACACATAAGCATCCTTGAACATACTTGGCCAATAGAAACAATTTCAAAGAATTTTGAATGCCATTACGGTAGATGAGAAATGACCTCCACAAGCCTCTTCATGAAAGGTTTTAAGCAACTGTAACTGCTGACTTTTATCTAAACATATTAGAAATGTACCATCAAGACCTCTCTTATACAACACACCTTGCCATATTACATACTTTGCAACTTTCAGTCTCAAGGTCCGTCTCTCTTTAGGTGACACTCTTTGTGGACATTCTCAACAAGTCAGGAAATAAGCAATGTCACAGAACCAGGAATTTGTTAAACTGGCCAACAATACTTGAGATATTTCACATTCTGGATTTTCAGGATGACTAACATTTTTTGCAATGAATTTACACATACCCCTACCCATGACCAGTTTAGTGGGCTTTATTATCAAGTCATATTCCTGAATCTTCGTCACCCATGTTGCTCTCTTGTTCATGGCTATTTCTCGTTGGGTGAGAAGTGCTTTCACTACTGAATCAGGAACAAACACTATAGAATGAGAATGAAGGATATAGAATCTAAACTGCTTAACTAATTTCACCATAGCAAAGGCCTACTTTTCAATGGGAGAATACTTTAGTTCATGTTTTTTTAATGGCGTACTCATGAAATCAATGGGAGCCTCACTTCCTAAAACATCCTTCTGAGTTAGAATTCCTGACAGAGTGTGATCGGAAGCATAACAATAAATGATGAAATCTTTTTTGTAGTCTAGGTAAACCAAAGATGGGGCATTTTCTACAGCTGTCTTAATTTCTCCAAAATATTTTCTACCTTCTTCTGTCCATTTAAAGGGATGTTTTTCACTCATCATTCTTACTATGTGCCTTGTTAACTTAGAAAAGTCTGGGACAAAAGCTCTTAAAAAGTTAATCTGACCGAAGAAAGATTTGACTCCTGTTCTGGTTGAAGGCAGACTGATTTGTTGAATAGACTTTACTCCTTCGGGATCAATCCTAATCCCTTCTTTAGATACGATATGTCCTAACAATTTTCCCTCAGTCACACCAAAAACTAATTTTTTAGGATTAAGAGATATGCCATGGTCTCTACACCTTTGTAGGATTGATTTGAGATCTCGGACATGATGTTTTCTTCTTTTGGAGTAAACAGTTAAATCATCAAGGTAAATTACTATAATTCTATTTTTCAAATCAGCAAAGGAAGAATCCATTTCCCTTTGGAAAGTTTCCCCTGCATTAATCAGGCCAAAGGGCATTCTATTATAATAAAATGTTACCCATGGCATGGTAAAAGTAGTTTAATGTTTATCTTCATCAAACACACTCACCTGATTATATCCAGAAAACCCATCAAGTAGAGACATCATTTCTGATCTGGCAACTACCTATAATACATGTTCCATCTTGTGTGGGGCATAATTATCTTTTAAGCTGGCCTGATTTAAATTCTGGAAATCCACACAAATTCTTATTTTTCCATTCTTTTTTCTGACAGGGACAATATTTGCAATCCAAGTTGAGTGATGAATAGGGTAAATAATTCTGGTTTTTAGAATTTTGTCAACTTCCTTTAGGATTTTAACTAGGAATATTTTGTCTAAAAGGTTTTGATTCAGGCTTAAGAGGGATGTGATGACTAAATTTCCCTTTGCAAAAGTTCTTAAGGTCACTATAATCCCAAGCAAAAACATCAGTGTAGGCTATTAACAGGATCTGAAGGTTTTTCTTTTCTTGAACAGACAAATTCTTACCTATACATATCCATTTGGGTTCGGCCATAGTGCCAATGTTCACTTTGTCATATTCCTTTTGCACATCTGATTGAGAATTTTTCCTTGAAATGAAACTATCATCTTTTCAAGAAAACAAGTTCTCTAAGGAAACCAAACCTTTGGGAATTTTGTTCCTCTTCAATTGGACAACTTCTTCTTCTGGTAAGAATTCAGGATTAGACCTTTCACTATCTTCATTCATTCCTTCAAAGTACATGGATGAGAAAGCTTCTACACATGCCATAAAATGCTTAATTCGGGTATCATCTTCAAAAACTTGCATGTGTTCAATGTTATCTAGGATAGCTGGTCTATATATCATCTCAACCCTATATGTTCCTATTTTGAAATCTAGGTGAGGAAGAAGTAGAGACACTGATACAGCTAGAGAGTCAACCCTTGTATTGAGACTCCTGGGAATGGCTTCTATGGAAAAAGCTTCAAAAGAATCCACTTCATCCCACACTAAATTTCTGTAATGTTTCAGACGCTCATTTTTTACTGTAAACTGACCCTTTACTTGTTTAATGATAATCTCAGCATCACCTTTCACAACAAGTGCCTTTATTCCCAATGTCTTTGCCTCTCGTAACCCTAATAACATATCCTCATAATCAGCGATATTATTGGTATTTTTAAAATCTAGTTTGTAAGAAAAAGGGATATATTGATCATCGAGCCCTTTAAAGACTACACCAGCTCCAAAACCTGTGGTAGCACAACTACCATCAAACTCCATCAACCAAATTTGATCATTTTCATTAAATTCTTCACACATAGGAGGGGATTCATCTAATAAAATCATGTAATTACCAAAATCACAGTCTTGGAATAGAATTTGTGCCTTAGGATCATCGGATGGAATTACAGTGTATTTATTCTTAGCTTCAGGTTCTAGTTTGACCTTTTTCTTCCCAATAGGGATAATGGATTTTGACCAATCCATCTTTATTTCCCCACCTATGTCTCTGTAGAAAGTTCTACTCAAGAGCATACCATAACTTGCAGGTATATCTGCTACTAAAATGGTTTACTTGAGTCTCTTATTAGGATGGGTGGCTAAAACAGCTTGAGCAACTTTAACTTGACCTATTAAGGGCACTTGTTTCCCATCCATAGAATAGCACCTCACAAAAGTTTTGGTCATGGTTAAACCTAAAGCTTTGGCTACAAATGAAGGAATAACATTATCAGAGGCACCTGAGTCTATAATGCAATTACTCAATTTTAGACCATTAAGGAGTAGAGAAATATAGAAGGGGTCAGGCTTCCTGGTTTCATCAAATTCACATTTCATTTCTAGGGTAGGAGTGACAGCAGTGTCACTCTGATTCATAACAAATGGTGAAACAACTATAGGAATATCAACTGGATTATCAGTTCGGTCAACAGTACATTGGTTAGATTGTGATGAGTCTAGAAGGTCACCTTTGACGTACTTGACCAATTTATCTAGTTCTTTGGGATTTAATCTTAGATATTCTGCAGGGGAGATTTGGATAGCAGAAGACTTGCAAAATTCTACAATATCAAAAGAGGGCATGCTAGAATATTTTTGTACAACCTTAACATCAGGAGTCCAAGGACTAGGAGGAGAAGAATTACTTACAGGATCTCGAGTCTTATGGAAAGTATTAGCTTATGTTGAAGTGTTCTTTGAAAACTTTTGATTTTGAGTAAGCATGGCACAAGTAGGATCCCCAAGGGTGACTAGAATATCTCCTCTTTGTGAGTCAGATTCATATTCTAAAAAGTATGAGCTAGAGTTACCAGGTCTATCTTGAGGGAGCTCTTCTACAGTACATTCTCCTAACACGTCTTTGGTGGCATCCATTTGTACATGTCTTTGCATATCAGGGCAAGAATTACCATCATGATCCATTGTTAGGTGGAAAGAACACATGATGGCCTCTTTTGGTGAAGCTTCCAGGGACAATCTTGGTTGAGTAGAAGGCAACAGAGGAGTTTTATTGTGCCATTGATTACGCTGCTTTTAGCTGATATCTTAATAAGGAGAAGGAAATGAAGATCCATGCTTCAGTAATTGTCTTTTCAAGGAAATTACATCATTCATGAGTCTTTGAACAACTAGATCTGTAGGAGCTAAAGTAGAAGGTTGAGAGTGAGAATTCTACACATCTTTTCTCCATTTCCCAGCTGTAATAAGATCATCTTCTAACTCAGTGGCCTGTTCTTGGGAAACAGCTAAATCAGCTGGCCTACTCCTTCTTAAGTGAAAACCTATGTCTGGGGGCATAGATTTTACGAATAAACATTGTTGGTTTTCAAGGGTCGGTCTTTTGGCAGCAGGAATTCTATGAATAAATTTGTTATATCTTGCCACATAATCTCTCATTGGCTCATGAATCTCCTTCTTCATTTGTGTTAGTTGTGCTAGCAGGGAATGTTCATCATTAGCCCCTTTATAACGCCCTTCAAATGAAGTCTTCATGGTTTGCCAATTTGTAATTGACCCAGCTGGCAAATGACCAAACCATTCTGCAGCTCCTTCTGAGAGGGATTGAGCAAAGAGTCTGACTGCTACATCTTCATGTTGCACTGCCAGAATGGCAGCAACTACATTTAATGCATTCAAGTGCTCATCTACTGAGACTTTTCCATCTCCAAAAAATTTAGGTAAGACTTCTTTAATACCTTTAGGGAGAGGATGATGAGCTCCCAAATATAAAGGACCAACGGCTGCACCCCATGGCTGAGCCATAACCGCACTTGGAAAGATTGTTACTAGAGGTGGTGCTTGAATACCAGACAAAGTTAAAGCTTACCAGACACTAGAGGATAGGGAAGGATTGGGATCATTTTTAGGAGGGGAAGAAGGTCTACTCTTGGCTTTGGGTCTTAAAATGGAAGAGGTCAAAAAATGAAGATTTTGCAAACTCTCATAGAAAGTATCAAAAATACCCTCCTTCCTCTGAGACCTAATGTATGGTCGAGAATCCAGTATTATTTTCTCTTATTGCCTCTGAGAAATTCTGTCAATGATTTGTGCCTCTTGGGCGATTGGGATCCCTCTTAAACACTCTCCTATATCCTCCTCTTCTTCTAAAACTAGATTAACTTGTTGATACTGGTGATAGCTAGTCTTTAAATTCCAAGCAACAGTGTTCAAATCAGAAATTATGTCTTCTTGGGTATTTTGGAAGTTAAGATCTGGTTGAATAACAGGAGGTTGCTCCTCCAAGTTTGGTATTATCACAGCTGGTAGGACCATATCTTGTTCATAGAAAAAAGCATTTAAACATAGGTCTACACTGTAAGCACTCCCCAGCAGAGTCACCAAAAATCTGTTAGTGAACAGATTTGTCTTTCTACAAAAATCCTTTTAAGTTTACTCTATCACCCTTAAAAGACAAACTATTTCTAACAGTTGGGTAAGTATCTTTTATGATCACTTCCCTCTGAATTTTATAAAAGGTACAACTCCCTCATAAGATATTCAATGAAATGAAATAATGATTCAATCGGTTAGCTTTTGACCAGAAAGCTTATAAAGGCTGCAATATCATTCTTTGATGATATGCTTCTAAACAAATATGAAAGAAATATAACCGAAAAATGAGTAGGAAGGAAACATAGTTACTTCCACAATTGCATTTCATGAAAAACATAAATGACTTCTCGACCAAAGATAATAGAAAGTAGATAAAATCCAGAATTTAGATATTATGAACCAACAGACAAATGTATAAAATAGGATAAACAATATGTCAACACAGGACACCTAGATTTCGTTTGTAAACAACACAGGTTCAATAACCTTCCTGTCATATATTTCAGAGATTACTACACAGATAATTGCCTGAAATCTATTATGTTCATAACATTTAACAATCCAAATTGTAATTATCAAAATCTATATCTATCAATCCAAAAGTTTTTTGAACCCTTTAAAAGTTTGAGCAGCTAAAATAAATAGTAGCAGAGCACCGAGAGGCCTCCCAAAAAACACGGCCTCTTGGGAAAAATGTTAACTAACTAAACCACCAGAAAGAGGACACATGTCCTATAAATTTTTCATGTTAATTCAGTAAAACTAAATAGCCAAATCAGGCTCCTTATCAATAGCATGATCCTCACTTCCTGCTGGACTTCCTTCTTCATCAGTAACTGATTGAGTAGGCTTCCATTCTTTATATGCTTGAACCAGTTCTTTCACGAGAAACATATGTAAGATCTTAGAATTTACTATTTGAGCCATAGAGGCATCTTTTCTCCACCTCAATTTCTTTACCTTCTCAATGACATTGGATAACTGATCGACACACACACAAAGCATAGATTCAATCCTTGCTATCTAAGTTAAGTCAGAGGCTTTAGGATTGATTTTTTCCTTGATAGTATTAATTGCTGAGTCAAAAGAATCTAGAGTTCCCTTTAGTTCTTTCTCACCAAATACTTATGGGTAGGTATAAGTGAAATTAATCACTTTCAACTCATTCAGGGCAGCTTTTTGGATCTGTTTAGCTTCAATTTCATATTCCTTATTTTTTGTAATAGTCCCCCTTATCAAAGAAATGCGCCAATTGATATTTTTCCTCAAGATGAAGAAAAGAGACTCTTTGGCATCCTTTAGGGAATTTTCTACACAAAATTTATTAAAGCCGTGTCACTCTATCTCCATAAATTTTGTCATCACTGACACCCATTTTTCCTCTTCTGTATTCTAGACCTAGCGTTGAGCTTTCTATTCTCCCATCACTGCCTCGATGTCATGAAGAAATAAATGTGAATCTTTAATTTATTTCCTACCATTATTGTGTACTTGAGACATCCACTCGTCAACTGAAGAAACCAAGGTCCGCCCCCTTTGAACTTGATTCAGCAACATTTTACTTTTTACAGAATTGGGGTCAAACACCTGAGATGATTGGGACAGCGGGGTAACATCAAAGTTGCAGAATGTATTGATAAACTAGGAAAGTGAGACAATGGTTTGCTTCAATTCCTTCTTCTCCTTGCTATCTTGCACTGATGTGATCAGCATCTGTTGGGCTATTTCCTTGAAAAGGTGGTTCTTTCCTGCTCTATCCATAGTCCATAACTCAATTTTGGTTACCTCAAAATCTTCAACTGCTACATCCTTATTTTCTTCCTTTGGTCTGTAAGTAGCTACCTCAGCTGTCCACTTCCTAGTTTTAGCATCAGTAAACATGCGTGTTGTACTCTTCACTTTCTTGGCCTTGGGATTCTTTTGAGCATATTTACTAACAATATCCTGGACCGGAATTGATACAGGAATCAAACTCTGTTTCCTATTAACTAAAGAAGTTAACCATTTAGGCATATCATTAGTTGTTGCTGGCTGAGGCCCAACTTTAGCAGGGGTGTCCATCAAATCTAGGGTTACATCATCGAGGTCAAAAAGATCTTTCCCAATTTGGTCATCATCTCCAATTTGATAGTTCAAGTCTCCAAACTTGTCATCCTCTAGGTTAACTATTTTTGTCTTCTCCTGAGTCATCTTCCCTCTTCTTTGTGACCGGGATCTCAACTTGGTAATGCATTAAGGAGAGGCCACAGTGGAAAGTTTTGCAACAGACTTCTTCTTGGAATCTTTCTTTTGCTGCTTATTAGAGGAACCTACATTACCAGATGGTTTAGGCAAATTAGAAATAGAGGGGGAGGAAAATAAAATTGAAGATTTAACTCCAATTGTTTTAGGACTAGACTGTTCTCTTTTTTCCTGTAGCCATTTTTCAGTTAGTTTGAGCACGTGCTATGTTCTACATTTAATGTCGTCTTCCTCCTCTTTTGACCAATCAATGTTTATCTCTTCAGTGTCCAGAAGTCTTTTGAAACTGGGTTCAACCAAGTCAGAGCCATCATCTATTACCCCCTCTATGCTGAACTGTATTCTCATGGACAAAATTTGGGAAATGAAAAGTATGCTATGGCCTCTCGTCATGACTTGGGACTCATTTGCATAATCCTCCCAAAAATCCTCTAGATGGTGAATTGGAAACATGTGAGATCTAAGGCCTAGGCTCCCGCTAGCAAAGTTTTTGTTATCAAAGCCTGTTCGCTCTGTATAATACTTGAAATCAAAATGACCAAGGTCACTTCCAATACTTATTGCATCTTCAATAGTCAGACATGAAAAATTTCCTAGCTGCAACGGGAAGATTTTCTCACCTCCTTCCCCAAGAAGAAAATGTTTAAGAACAATAGCAAGCTATCTACAGACTTCTGCAAGGATGAAATAATCAAATGAATACCTAGGCAATTTTGTAGGGGCATCTTCAAAACCACCAATTCTTATATAAGAGAACCTAGGGAACTGAATATAAAAACTCCCAAATATCGTCACAAACTGTTGAGCTTCTAAACTCATCCTCCTGTCTGAATCTCCAGACATCTCGAAACAAAGCTTACCCATAAAGGTATCATGAACCCTCATGTAATTCTGAATCAAATTGTCTTTGCGGAGCATAGGAAAGTATTCAAAAACACACATGCCATCAATCCAAGGCTTGTGAATCATACCATGCCATATCCTACTACATGCTAGACAATACATCAGATAAGAAGACATGAAAAAGCTACATCCAGTAAGCTTGGAACTATTCAGTTGTTCTCTCATAGATTCTGCAATTAATTCAGCCTAATCCAACTTGTGTTTTCCCTCTAAAACAATTTCTACATAACAGAACAACCAGTCTGAAAACAAGGAAGCCTCAGGTGACCCTCTAACTCTATGTAACATTACCATAATATCACTAATGTCTGGATGCACATGATTTCTGCTTAACTTTTTGGGTAAGCAGGAACCTCCCCTTTGGGAATTTAATAACCAGTGCTTTGCTATTGCAGTACAGTTTGCATCAGCATTTGGCTTGAACTTAACAATTGATTAGGCAGGAGAGAAAGCGAAAAAAGTTTGCTTTTGGATTTGGAAAGCTGAAGCGACAATTCCTTTGTTCACAGCCATTAACACCTCACCATTTATTTTAAGAATTGATTCAGTTTTCTGGTCATAATGTCTGATACACTCATGGACAAGTTCAGGACATACTACTGTAGGAGGGAAGCAAGCGGCTACACATAACCCACTACTTAAAATTTCAATAGAAGGAACAATCTCCTCAACAGATGCAGTAAGCCTATCAGCTATTCCTTCAACATCATATCCCTCTAAATCTATGTCTGTTACAATAGGATTTTTGCACACCAAACTAGACTAAATCCCAAACAAATGGAATGCAGACTTCATTCTTGCAAGAATAGACTGAGAAATGCTACAGAAACTCTCGTAAAATTCAAAAGCTCTTAAATTTAAACACTGGAGGAGTGATAGCCTGACTTACCTTAATCACTGTGGAAAATTCTACAATCGAAGCTCCAAAAACCCTTACCTCCACTCTTTGTGCATACAGACAGCGACAGTATTTAAAAAAAATAATGAACGCCAAGAAGGGTTTTAATAAGAAACACCACGAATGAGTAATTAATTGCCCATAATTAAGGCAATAAAATCTTGAAGAATGAAGTGACCACTCACACACACAATTATTTACTGCCACTTGTGCAAACTTTTATGCCGCATGAATTCCTCATTAACTCAATGACATAGACATGACTTAATCGCCACCAATATCTTTCTTCATTAAAATCCTTTTTTGAGTGGGGTCCACAACTGAAAAGATGGGGATTGTCCTATTCTTATACCACATGTCACTTTTAAAATCATTGAACACTCTTGAACTGAGTTCAAGGTTGTTCTTGTGTGTTCATCACTGTTCAAGTCTGTTCCTTTTATATCTCACCTTCATCTTCAAACTAGAAGTCCCATGCTTAACTATTAATTCCCATTTTTGATTAACCAAAAGCTTTGAAGCTTGCGATCATGAAACACCTCTTTTAGCAAAAATGCTAATCACCTGCTACCGCTTCATAAAAATATGAACGAGCTTGAACACTCTTGAACACTCTTGAACCAAGTTTAAGGTTGTTCAAGGCTGTTCAAACCTGTTCAAGAAACACGTTAGCAAAAGATTTTCCTTTTTTTACAAACAAAGGTGAAACACAAGGGAGATCCTTTCACTGAGATTTTGAATATGAGGGCTTAGGCAGCTTGAGATTTACAAAAATAACAAGGCAACTCTAAAAATTGAATATAAGGACAAAGATCAAGATTTGGACTAACAACACTGAAAACTTTTAGCTTTATTCGCATCCATTAAAAAAAAATCTTGAAACCTTAACTAAAATTGATGTATCTTTCCCTTCATATTTAAATACTAGAGCTCCTAGATGACCTATCTTTTCTGTGTTGAATGATTAGGAAAACCCATTTACACACCTACTTGTCATCCTTCAAAAATAAAATGATAACTTATGCAAATTGGTTGCCAAATAATGCACTTGAATAGCACAACCTCTTCAAAATCTCTTTTCTCAACTATAAATTCATTAATACATATAGCCTTTCACACGAGCATGCTTGTTTACAAAAGCTGACAATTGAACTTGACCAAGGGACCTATGTAACATACTTGATAATTAGAGGTTGACTTCCAAATAAGAATCTAAAGCTCCATGTATTCCTTATTGTTATTCTTTTCCATGATCTATGATATCGTTCCATATCTATAATTTGCATCCTTGTTACTGCACTTTTGATTGTTTCATTGCATTATGTTTGTTTCTTATATTGGCATTTGAGATCTTTGTTTTATTTGTTCAATAATATTGTAACATCAAATATCCTTTATGATTTTCTGAAAACACTGCTCTATCATACAAAAGAAACATTCTTATATAATGGATGAAATTGCTATCACTTGGGATTTTGAGGTTGCTGGATTTTCCTTGTAACATTACATGCATTTGATCATTAATTTTCCTATTCCTAAATGTTGATTTGACCACTCCTTAAATTCATTCTTAATGAGTTCTTCTCCCTTATTTCTTAGATCCTTAGGTTCTCTTGGTCTCATTGCTATTGCACTAGTATACTGTACCTGCAACAATTATATGAATCAATGCTACCTTGTGCTGATTACTACTAGGCTACATGTCAATGCCACTGTCATGCATGATAACCTTTAAAGGGTTTATATGACTTTTTCCTTTCTTTAAGCTCATCACTTGAATAATAATATCACCATATAACATGAATACTATTTATCGAATAATGCATCATATTTGATTGTCCAATTTCACATTACTTACAACATGCTCTTATGTACTTTATAATAGCTACATCTTACACTTGCATCTTTTGGTACATTTTTTGTTCCAATGATGTCAATGTCATAAAAAAATATTGACTTGGATCATTGATTAATATTAATTATGTGAGATCATGATGGAATAGTTTACTTTGTATCGTTGATACCCCCTTTAAAATTCTATCTTTGACCTGTTTCATTTTTATTACATCATGATCCTTTTACTCATCTTTGTTGCACTGAAAAAAAGATCCTTTGATATTTATTTTATGTTATTTCCATGAATGCTTCTTACTGGAAATAAATGTTTGTTCCTTCATTGGATCATTATTTATTGTGCTTCCTTTTGTAATTTGGAGAACAGTAATGAATACCTATCATTTAGTATGTCTGACATGACAGGCATAACACATACAAGGTAATCTTTAAAGGCATAGATGCTTATATTCCCCTAGTAACATCTCTATTTTTGACTACATGACAGTGAAATTTTGATCCTCTTTTGTTCAATATATCAATTCATATTGACCATGCATTGTTTCTGATCTGAGTGTTGTACTTCATTTTTTTAGTTGTTATGATCTTGATTTGTCTTGCTCGTGTATATGCTGACCATTCTTTGTATCTCTTCCACCTTGATATGTATAATCACCATAGTATTTATCTATACCATAAAAAATCAAGCTTATCCTTTGCATGGAAATGAATGCCCATGAATTTGTTTGTAGCAATACTTTGTCTTTTGTCATGGTACTATACCTGAATATTGCATTAAATATTTGTCATGTTCATAGTCTCCTATAGCAATCATTTCACTACTTATATTACTGTATGAATGCATATTGTTCTTTGTTCTTCATTATTTTGTGCTTTTAAGTGTATATGCCTTTTATAATTATTTATGTTATCTTGTTTTATTCTATTAGTAATTTTATCTCTTATTGATACTATCATATATGTCATCATACAACATGTTGGGCTCAACCCTTGTGGGAGTCATATTTTATCCCACATGCTAAAAGATAGACACCTGTAACTACAAATGAAGCAAATAATTTAGAAAATAGATGCCTATTATGGTGTATATGATGGATTCATATGACTTTTTTATTTAATGCACATTGAGAAAAATTTGTACATGCATAGGTGAATGATCATGTAAGGTTGTAACTTAGACATTTCTTAGAGAGTTTCTCTAACACATTTCTTATGACCAATGCAGGAATAGGGAGCACTGAGGATCTAGGAAGGACAAGTAGCTTAGACAATAACAAGAGAAGGAATCCTAGAACCATTCATACATGCAATGACTGGTTATCCTCCCTACACACACTTTTCTCCTCATTTACTTATTCATGTATTTATTGATCTTAATTTTTATTCAATGGGAAAGCAGTCACTCTCATGGCTTATGTGAGAAAAAATATACACTTTACATTCAATAAAGATTACTTTCTTCAAAACAATTTTTTTTAAAAAATTTCCTTCTATTTCATACATTTTTTTATGCAATGAATCGACACTGTGTAATCTCTTTAAGTAATTTCCTTTAGATATATGAATGCAATGTAGGAGAGCTAGAAAATGTACCATTTTCTTTGAAAACTATTAATGGACTCTACCTGATTGAGCCATAAAAAAATATAGTAACAATGATAAAGGATATATGTGATCTAATAAATTAAGTGCAAAGGTAAATAAGGAAGAATAAGTGCACTTGGAAACAAGATGGAGAGGATGGAACTTTGAATCTGAATTTGACTGTTGCCAGAGTCTAGGATCCTACTATAACTACAAATTTGGAAAGAATGGAGCTGAATCCTTTTGTCCTAAAATTTTTACTAAAAATCAACAAGGACAAGTCAACTATTTGGGAACAACTTGAATTTTGGGGAACAAGTCAACTAGTCAACTTGTTCCTGAAAAAAACTAATGAAACTTTCCTAGATACTGCAACTGCACCTATACTGCCCGGATTTAGAATTGCATCTCTGTGAATTGTTCCCAAAAACACAAAAAAAAAAAGAGAAAAAAAGTTTTGGAAAAGGGTTTTCCTTGGTCAAAACCCTATTTAGGAATCAGCCTTAAAATTAATGTAAAAGGTAAATTGTTGATTCACCTTCTATGAAATCCTCATTAATGGATGTAATAATCACTCAAAACCATGAAGATTATTGAATGTTCTTGTAATCCAAAGATTTGACCTAGTAATGAGATGTATAACCAAGGATTCCTTCACAAATACATGAATCTATGATTTTCACTCCTAGATCTTGAATGTTGATGTGCTTGATAACCACATGCAAAGAAGAAGAGAGAAGGATGGATGAATGAATCTCCTTGCTTGATTGAGAATTCATCTAATTTTTCATCCTGGGAGAGAAACTTGTATCAATTAGAGAAGATTTCCTTTTCTTTAATAGATCTTACAAGAATGGAGACTTGGAGATCCTTAATTGAATGCTTGCCTTCAAATCTTGAATCTAAATCCTCAATTTCTCTTACGTGATTGCTTGATTGCTTGAATTCTTGCACTTGGATATGTTACCTTATGTTGTTCATGCAAAAAGATGAGATATGAGGTCCTTTTACAGTGAATTTGGGATTTAAATTTGATCTAGGTCGACCATAATTGAAAACCTAGGAAGAAGACCTTCGTATTGGGATCTAGGCAAAATTTGGGCCAACAAGGCCAGGGACAAGTCGACTAATTGATTTGTCCCCAGGGAAAAGTTGGCTAGTTGACTTGTCCCTCGAAAAATGGGCTCAAATTTTACAGGGAGATTGGTGTTAGGAATGCTGATCTTTAATAGAGAGAATTTAATATGCTATATTAAACACAATTGTTTACTTCTAAATATATACTGGATTATGTATGTAGATGCATTTTCTTCATATATGTTGTAGTAGTAATATAAACTCTTAATTGATATGTTTCCACAACATATGTGAAGATATATAAATATATAACATAAAAATTCATGTCTATGTAGAGACATGACTATACATGGCTTATGCCATGTACAACCATGTCTTTGCATATACATGACATATCATAAAGTATCATAACGATAGTTATCATAATTTATGCATAACCTATATGAGACATCGACTACGGTTGATATAACAACCTTGTCAACTGATTCACTTTATATTAAATATAAAGTATGTAATCAAGTATATCGAGTATGATTAATATGATAGTAATAATATATATATATATATACACATCAATCATATAAAAGCTATTATTTAACACTCCCTCTTAGCAAGAGAGGATTGATTAGAACCAATATCTCAAGATGTAAGTGTTATGTGATCCGTGACTCAATTCAGAATTGGATATAACACTTAATATCAAGGTAACCGAAAAGTTCAGGAACATAAGCTTAAGGTACTTAACCTGATAGAAAATTATCGCAATCCCCGACTCCATTCAGAACTAGATTTGTGATAAGTAATGGTGTCAAGATATTCGGCGCAATCTGGATCAAAACTTGAGGCACATGTTATCATAATCCCCGACTAAGTTTGGAACTAGATTAAATGATAAATTAAATAGGTTGCATCATTGTAGGTCATCACCTTACAATGGTGACCTCACACAAGAAATATTGTCACCTTTAAAAACACAATATTGCAATATTTAAATTTATTTTAGTCATGAATGTATCAATTTACATGATGGTGAGATTTGATCTCAAAATTAATCACAACTTAATCATACCAAGTTTATTCTTGAAGTACTCGATTTTAAAATTCTCAAGAGGCTTGGTGAAGATGTCATCTTTTTTCTCTTCAGTGCTGATGTAGACCAATTTAATAATATCTCTATCTACCATATCTCTTATGTAGTGGTAAGGAATTTCTGTGTTTGGAATGATTGTGAAAACCTGGATTTACTAAAAGTTTAATGCAACTTTGATTGTCACAATGAATTATTGTAGGCTTTAGGGGCTTTCCAAACAATCCAAATAGTAACTTTATTAACCATTGAAGCGGCCATATATTCTGCTTCAGTAGAACTTTGAGAAATTGTTGATTGTTTTCTACTGAACCAAGAAATAATTGCTGATCCAAGACTAAAGAAGCATCCTGTAGTGCTTTACAGTTGATTGAATTTTCATCCCAATCAAATTCAGTGAACCCTTGAATTTGTATCCCAACATTCTTGTATTTTAGACCCATTTCAATTATACCACATAAGTATCTTAGAATATATTTAGCAGTTGTTAAGTGGATCTTCTTTGGTTCACACATGAAATGACTTAAAACATTTGTAGCATAGCAAATATTAGGATGAGTATTTACCAAGTACATAAGTGATCCAACTAGCTATCTATAATATGTAGGATCTGTAGGTTCTAAATCTGTTGCTTCATCTTTGATCTTATGAAGATTTGTTTCCATTGGAGTGGTTAATGGTTTGCACTCCATCATTCCAAATATGATTAAAATGTCCAAGGTATATTTTCTTTTATTTAGAAAAATATAGTTTCCTTTCTTTAATACTTCTAAGCATAAGAAGTAGTGTAACAGATCTAGGTCCTTCATGTCGAATTCATTTGTGAGATCTTGTTTGCATTTAGAAGTGAGATTATCTTCTCGTATTATTAGTAAATCATCAACTTATAGGACTAGAATTACCATTTCACCTTTGGATATTTTGAAGTATATATTAGGGACAACTTTATTTTTGGAGTACCCTAACTTGGAGAGATAATTGTCTATGCATTCATACCAAGCCCTAGGAGCTTCCTTAAGGCCGTAGAGTTCTTTCTTCAATTTGCAAACATAATTGTTTATGTCATGGGTGTTGAAGCCTTCTAGTTGTTCTATGTATACTTCTTCTTCAATAACACCATTTTAAAATGTTATTTTTACATCCATTTAATGTATCTTCCACCCTTTAGATGTTGCAATGGAAATAAGGGTTCTCATAGAGGTATATCGAACATCCGGAGAAAAAAATTCTTCATAGTCAATGCCAGCCATTTGAGAGAAATGTCTAGCTACAAATCTGGCTTTATGTTTTTCGATACTACCATCTGAAGCAGATTTGATTTTGAATAGCCATCTTGAAGAAATGGCTAATTTCCTTTAGGTCTTGGTACTACTTCCCAAAAATCATTCTTTACTATAGATTGATATTCTTCGATCATTTCATCTTTCTTGGATTGACATGTTAAAGCTTCTTTAACATTAGGAGGTTTGAATTTTGTAATTTCAACCATAAGTGCAAGATAGCATTTCTGATTTCTTGTTCTCTTAATTTTTCTAAATATTTCATCTGGTTCAACATTATTTTATTCAAATATTTTTCTTTCCCATAGTGGCCTTTTCTTGTTGTTAGGAATTTCAACCTCTTCAAGATTGGATGAAGGAAGATCATTATTTTCTATTGTGTTCTCTCTTTGGTTCTCGATAATCTAGTTCCCATCATCTTGAAGTGTATTCTCCCTCTAATTCTCAGTGTCGTGATTATTTTCTATAATATTCTCCCTCTGATTCCCATTTGATCCTTCTTCTATAAGTGTGGAGATTTTGAGAGCAATGTCCTCTTCAAATTTGATATCTCTACTAATGTCAATAGATTTATGTCCTGGTATCTAGACCCTATATCCTTTAGTAGTTTCACTATAGCCAACAAATATTCCTTTCTTCCCAGAGGGTTCTAGTTTGGTTCTTTTCTATTTAGGAATGTGAACATATACATGAAATCCAAAAATTCATAGATGACTTAGATCTAGTTTCTTCCCTGTGAAAGCTTCTTCAGGTGTAACATTTTATAGAATTGAGTGGGGGCATATGTTTTGAATGTATATGACAATATTACATGCTTCGGCCCAAAATGAGGTATGAAGATTTTGATCATGCATCATAGCCTTGGAAACTTCAATAATAAATCTATTTTTCCTTTTTGCTACTCCATTCTGTTGAGGATTATAAGGTACAGTATACTCCCTCTTAATCCCAAAAGAAATGAAAAAATCTTTAAAGTTTTCAGAGATGTATTCACCTCCGTTATCTAATCTTAGGATTTTTATTTTCTTCCCAATTTGATTTTCCACTAATGCTTTAAATTCTTTGAATTTTAGCAATACTTCATTTGATTCTTTGAGTTTAAGAAATTGGATCCAAGTTTTTCTAGAGTAACCATCAACAAAAGTCACATAATATGAAAATCCTCCTAGTGAGAGAGTTGACATAGGTCCACATAAATCTGTGTGAATGAGTTCTAATACATTTTTGGTTTTACGGTCACTGGAGGAAAATGATCTTTTTGATATTTTTTCCTAGAGAACATCCTTTACAAGTTCCAATATGATCAGATTTTAGCTTAGGCATTTCCTATAGTGATTTTCTTTATGGAAGGAAGAGTGCTAAATCCAAGGTGTCCTAACCTTCTATGCTAGAGTTGATTAGAATTTGATACTTCATGACATAGAGATAATTTGTGGCTATTACATTATTTGTATGGGCTTCCATCCCTATACCCTATAGAAATAGCATTTTTAAGGTTAGTGTTCTTAGGCCATATTAGCATTTTATCTTCTTGAAATGTAACATGATAGCCTTGATCGGCTAGGCCTGAGATAGAGACCAAGTTCCTTTTTATGCATGGTACAAAGAGAATGTATTTTAATTTTAGAGTTGCCCCTATTTTCAATTTGATTGAGCAGGTCCCAATTCCTTTCGCTAGATAGGTGGTGTTGTCTCCAATTGTAAATTCTTCAGAGGAATGTTCTTCAAAGGTTTCAAATTGATCTCTGAATCCAGTTATATGCCTTGATGCTCCGCTATCGATTATCTTTTTTTTTTTTATTGAGCTTAATTCACTTGATGAGGCCAAGAAGAATATGGATATCTCTGCTTCTTTGGTTTTTGCTATTGCAGCTTGAATTTTTCTTTTTCTCTGGACAGAACCTGTTTGTATGTCCAATTTTATCATATTTATAGCACTGCACTTCGGAGAAGTTTCTATTTTTTTATTTGGCTATGGTTTCCCTTCTTATGTTTGAACTTCCTTTTGTTGCTCTTGAAATTTTAATGAGTATGTAGAGCCTGGTTCTCTCCTCCTTTATTTGGTCTGATCCCTCTTGATATTAATCGAGATTCCTCTTGATTGCAATAATTCTTTAGTTGATCGAACTTAGGCAGGGAAGGGAGACCAGTTATACATTGAATTAAATATTCCCATGAGATAGGTAATCCTCTAAGAGCTATTAATGTTAACTCCATATTGTCAACATTGTTCCCAATAGTAGATAGTTGATCCTTTAATTCAAAAATTCTTAGAAAGTAAGACGTAATGGTTTCCCCTTTATTTTGATTATGTAAAAAATAGGTTTTACAAGGACCCAAAACCTATAAAATATTATTAAAAATATTCAATAGAGTTTAGCTAAAACTATGCCGAAGCACCCATAAAGGAAACCAAAAAAGCCCAGAAGGCTACCAACCAAAAAAAAGACCCAAACATCTAAAAACATAAACAAGGACAGAAAAATACAAGACCAAAAACATGATAGCTACATTCCATCCACAATGTCCTATGCCTAGACAACCATAATCTACATCTGACCGACAAAGTTCTTGAGATCTTCAGTCTCCTTATCATCCTTTGGACTCGACTTCCTTGTGCTAGCACGTGTATGTTTGCTAGGTCCCATGATTTCCTTCACCTCTTTTCCATCCGTATTCTCTTTGTCCTATTCCAGCTTCTCAATTAGAATCTTTGCATGACCTATATACGCCTTTAATCTTGCTAGACATTGGTCACCAATCTTGCGCGCAATATCCTCCAATTTTTCCACTTTGTTATTCAGTATGTTGATTTTCCCAGTGAAGTCATCTTCCACCGCCCTATCATCTCTTTTCTTCAGCTTCTTTTCCATGTTACAGAGTTTATTCACTATTTCCACCTGGGCTTTAGATCTCCCGACTGCATCTTTCATCTCCTCCAAAGAGACCACAACTGGTTTATCCCCAATGCTGATTTTTTTAATGATATTGACTTTAGCTTTCATTATCTCCATTTTCTTTTTAACATTGGCAGTATCATCAAACATTTTACCCAAAGTATAGGTAAAATCCACAAGAAAATCCTTGTAATCTTAATTTCATTAGATATATTAAAACCCTTACCAATATCTTCATTAGCTAGGATATATTTTGCCACATTCTCCATTGCATCTTTTTCTATAGTTTCAACTATTTCCTCCATAGTCTGATCAACATCCTTCTTCCAATTAGTCTCAGTGTTCAACATGGGTGTTTGGTCATCCTCCTTATTGTATCGGTTATCCTCCTTATTATCTTCCCCAAATTCCTCTCTAAAGTTAACCTTCATACTCTGCTCATTTTCCATCTCATCCTCCTCATCCGAGGACAAGTCAATTCTTCTTTTGCTAGAGTTTTTACCTTTATGGGTTCTCTTATTTTTATACCCATTACCTCCCCATGTTTCCTTTTCTTAACCTCTTTTCCCAGTTTCTCCTTGTACTCTTCATCTTCCATCTCCTTTTGTATTTCAGATTCCTCCATAGTAGCCTTCTTCTAGTTTCTCTTGGAAGAGGATCCTTTTTTCAATATTTTCTTAGGTATTTTTTGTCCCCTGAGACATGTCATCTTTTTTCTTCTTCTCTATTTTATATTCTTACACAATAGTCTTCTTCTGGTTTCTCTTGGATGAGGAACCTTTTTTAGTTGTTTTCTTAGGATTTTTATACCCCTAAGGAGTCTCATCTTCTTCATCCGTCTCCTCCTCATACATAATATCTTCCTCTTCGCCTTCCATCTCCTCCTCATCCCTCTCAATCTTCTTCAAGAGAGGTCTCTCCACCTTTTATTTTTTTAGGAAATCATATATTAGAAGCATGAGACCCTGGTGAGAGGCATGGTCACCTTTTGGGTCTTTTTGCAAACTAGTAACAATAAAATTCAACGAGCTAAGAAGATAAAAAGGTAGAATAATTATGACATTGTACCAAAAGTGATTTAGAAGCATGAAATGGTTCCCATAAGATCTAGTGAATCCACCATCGAGCATAATGTAGAAAATAATCACATAGAGCACATACCTCCACGCCCTAGATATACATTTGGGGTTATGGTAGGAGGTGTCAAATTTCACCAATCTAGCCTTCTCCTCCTCAAAATTTGGAAATTTCTCCTAGGCCTTATTATAAATGCTTCTATCTATGTAGAACTTAAGCCCCTCCATTCTCATACATGTTGCCTCTGTAATAGTATCCTCTGTGATATCCACGAGCTGGTTCCCTACCATCACCTTTCTGTTTTTCCATGTTTTAAGGAATTACCTTGACACAGAAGGGTTTCTTCCATTAAGTCGCTCCATAAAAATAGTCATCCCTTGTTCCATCAAGATAATCCAATATTTTTTCATTTCCTTCCATTCCTCACAGTTAACAGGCTCAAAGTGCTTCTTATTTCCACCCATATTAGTAGTCTGAAGAAAATCAATTTCTATATTATTTTTGGTAATGTCATTAAGACTAAAACTTGCCACTCTCAGACTGGCCAAAAATACCCAAAACCCATGCCAAATCCAGCTCATAATCACAAAGATGTACTTTCTCTAGAAATGGTAATAATGACACTTCACTTTTCAATTAAAGATCTTCATTAGACTAACCATTTATAACCTTTTTTGTCTACTCCGCAACCGGTCACTATCCATTAATGATTTCACTTGATGTGGCAAGTCGTCCCCATCATAATAGTGCGTCATCACCTCCATTTTACACACCATGTTAGCAGCCCAGTCAACAATTCTATTTGTCTCTCTATAGTTATGCGATATTACACAACCATCGAAAGACTGAATTATAACTTTAGCTTTTTGCATTATGTTATGTATTGACCAAGAAGCCGGAGTTTCATTATTTAAGTATTTAATTATACTAAGGGAGTCACCCTCAAGCCATAACTTCCTAAAACCTTTATCACTAGCAAGGATTAGCCCTTGGAGAGAATCATTCGCCTCAATGACATGGTTATTTTGAATTCCTATAGGAATAGCTTTAATGCCCTTGCATACTCCATGTTCATCTCTTATCACTATACCACACCCAGCCACCCCCGGTTTCCCTTTTGAAGCCCCATCAAAATTAACTTTCATCCATCCTGTAGGAGGGCAGTCTGTTAGAAATTAATCTTTACTTGCATTATGTAAGTAGGTGTTTCATTTTATGTAATTTGTATTCCCTTGGTTGTATTATTTAATTGGGATAAACCAAGGTATACCTTAGATTCCTCCCTAAGAGGAAATATCACAAGTGGCACACACTTTATGAATGTGGCTCACATGCACATGGGAGTTACACTTCAACTCCTTCTTCCATCTCTACTTAAGAGATATTTTCTTCTCATTTCTTTAGTCAAAAAGCACTAGTTGTAGCACTTCGTCACTTGAAGTGACTCATTTTGTATGAGCTTGGCTCTCTCTCTCTCTCGTCCTTGGTAATTTTCCCATTCATACTTATTCATGGGGGTTTTTTCATGCTTTTCCCCCTTCCAAAATCTTGTCTCCTTGTTGTTTTTTCTTTGGTGAATGCTTCTCATTTTGTGCTAATTCATGGTAAATCTCCTATCTCCTGCTCATTGAATTAAACATTTCCTATTTCTCTCTGTATTTCTGTTATTATTTTAACACAGTCCCATCTAGCTTCTTCTCTCATTGTTTTATTGTTACAATCCCTGAAATTGCCTTTAATTTTCCAATTATTGAAGAACATTTTGTCATCCTCATTTAATGGTCCCATAAACCTTTCCCTAAGATAAAAAAATTTCTTTGACAGCTCTCTTGATTTTTTGGAAGACCTCTTTTTCAGTAGAATATTTGTTTCTGACAACTCACTCATTCCTTTCCTTCCAAACCCCCTAGCACACATAGGGAAGAATGAAATTCCACACCTTTACCACAGTTTCATCCTTTGATGGATGGTTCCAAGAGTTGAAAAAATTTGCATGTCCTATGGAAAAACTCACTCAAAGTTAAGGATTTTAAAACATTTTTCCCAAATATTTCTCACATAGGGACAGTGAAGAAATATATGATTAACATTCTCCTCATCTTGATTACATAAGTAACATCCATTAACAATTATAACACCTCTTTTTTTTCAAGTTATCATTAGTTAGAATCTTGTTTTGCAACATAATCTAGAAGAAAACATTTATCTTAGGGGTAAGGTCCTTAATCCATGCTTTGGCCCAACATGGATCATTAAGATTATCATGCTCCTGGTGATACAGAGAAGACCTAGTAAAGTTCCCATTTGGGCTATACTTCCATATTATGATATCTTCTTCCTTAATCAAAATAATAAAATTAAGAAATTTATTAACTTGTCCCAAAGAATTATCAATAACTGTTAGGTCCTTCTAGCAATCCATATCCTAGTAGTCAACAACTTTCATCCCAAATCTCAGCTTTCACCTGTCCTCAAAGTTCTTCCATCCAGGGCATTCCTTTAGGGGATTTTGCATTATCTAGCCATCATCCCAGAAAAGCACATTTCTGCCATTTCCAACTCTCCATTTGACACCTTTTCTTATGATTTACTTATTTTTAAGAGCATTTCTCCATATAAAGGATCCTCCAGTACCACTGTCCCTACCAAGAAAAATAATAAGGTTAGGCTGCTCCTTATTGTATGTATTATCCCATATCAAGGTCCATTCTCCCTTAGAGTTATAATATCTCCATATAAGTTTGGCTAGAAGGTGATCATTTAGGTGTCTGATTCAATAGCTTCTCCAAGCTTCTTGGGTATTTTAAAGATACACAAGGCATAAAGAGAGAGACCTCGAAGGGTAGATCTTAAAAACTGAATCTTACCTTCTTGGATCAATAGCATACCTTTCCATCTAGCAAGTTTACTATGATATATATCCACTAAAGAACTCTAGAAAGACTCTGGGCATTCTAAGCATAAGGGAAGACCAACATAAGTTCCCTGTAGAGTCTCCATATCACAGCCCAAAATTATCTTAATTCTTAGTTGTCTTTTTTCAGGAACATTAAGAGAAAAACACAAAACTCTTTCCCCAATTAATAAGTTGTCCCGAAGCTATCCCATATTTTTTTAGTGATTTTTTATGTTGGTTAAATTTTTGACTGAAGCTTCCCCCATAACAACTGAGTCATCAAAAAACTATTGATGGGAACAAACTTGTAAGGCAGAAGAAGAATCTAGGCCTTTGAAATCCCCTTTCATAACTAAATTCTCTATGTACCTACCCAAACATTCATCCATTATGATGAAGAGAACATGAGAGAGGGGTTCCCCCTACCTCAAACCCCTGGAGGATTTGAAAAAAGAAGTGGGAGAGCCATTAACTAGAATAGAGAAAGTAGCAGATGTAGACACCCAAAATTGACCAAGTGTCTTAGTATTATCAAAATCTGCAAATCTCAACAAAATCTCATCAAATGCTTCAAATGCTTCAAAATGGATCAAAATCAATTTAAATGGACATTCATCAATCAAAGGGGATTAAATCAAATTTAAATCAAGGGATTAATTAATCATGAAATCAAATAATGAAATACAGGCCTAAAAGGATTAATCAAATTATGCAATTGATTTTAATCAATTAATTGTATAGTTTAAATCAAAAATCAAATTGAACCTATTCCCTACATGGATAAATTAATCAAATGATTGAATTAATTAAAATCCTAATATCTTTTCAACACAAATAAAGGATCCAATGAGAATTGAGAATACACTTGCACATGGATCACTCCAATTTTGCATCTCAACCTCTCATTTACCCTTTAAA
>MU224513.1:810465-833861 GCA_018584345.1 Thuja plicata
CACATGGATCACTCCAATTTTGCATCTCAACCTCTCATTTACCCTTTAAAATCTCATCCACTCATCTTGTCCCACCCTTTGAGGACAACATTTAAATGGTCCCCTTATTTGAAACCATTTGAGAGATAAAAATCAACCAAGGATTAACCCATGATCAATTGACTCTACCCCCTACCCTTGGGAATTTACTATAAATACAAGCATTTTTCAAGCATAATCAATCCTAGAAAATTTGAATGCAAAGCATCCTCATTATAGGAAATTTCATAGCATCTTGAGAAAATAGTGAGAGCATTTCATAGCAAATAGAGATATCATATCATTTCATGAGAGCATTTGAGTTTGTATTTGTATCAAATTGAGAGAATTGAGAGCTAGATTAAGCATTTTATCATCAATTTCTCATTCTACGAAGGTCACTAGTAGAGATTAAGGCTGAGAACTCTACTTGCAAAGCCTAGTTAAAGAACCATGAGATGTTATGGATATTAAATACAATTCTGTAGATTAATTTGCTTATTTATTTCCATAGAATTGTAGTTAATTGTCCTAATTTCATGAAGGTGTATTAACTCACACACAAATGGTGCCCACCATGGGGCTTTAGGTCTCATTTTTCATCATTTTATCAAGTTTTGTGTGTTTTTGGCTTCACTTTTATGTCTATTTTGCATAAAACATGTGAAGTATCGCGTATGAAGATTCTAATGACACCTGTGAATAGTGAAGTGACACATGCAAATTTTACTCTATTTCTGTCTTAATTTATTTCACCCCGTATGAGACAAAGTGTGACACGTAAGCTTGTAAAGCGTCACCTATGAGCTGCAAAGCACCGCCTGTGAACTGTCAACTGCTGCGTGTGATTTGTATTTTGACGCATTTTAAATTTTCTATGACGCTTGTGCATTTGTAAATGTCGCGTGTTAAAGTTTCAATTTCGCTTTAAAAGTTTTAAATGTCGCTTACTAACAGTTAAATGTCGCGTATCAGCTGTAAAATGCCGCATAGAATTTATTTCTTTAGATCAAGTTTAATTTGATTTGCTCTTGGTTTTAACTCTCTATGTTTTTCTTTTCTGCAGATGACACAACATTTAAAAGTATAAAAACCAGAACTTTGAGTTACAAGGCCTAGCAAAGAGGTAAGAGCACAAACTAAACATGCTAAGAAAATTCATGCTTCCAATCTTTTAGAAAATTTAAAGGAAGAAGAACATTTGTATGAGCACTATATGAAAGTATTTTTGCGTACAAAAAGAAATTCCATACTCTTTAGTTGATTTCTTGTTTTTTGAGTTCTTTAAGCTTGATTTTGCAAAGTTTGATCAAAAAAAACTTAGGAGCATTTTGTCAAGTTATTTTCAAGTTTTTCTTCACTTTGTTGGTTGTGTTGACTAACTTGTTGGAGGACCCGTAGTGGGAATGATCACAACTAGGTGAGTAGAAAAAAAGAAAAATCCATCAAAAATGCGCATAGCCTTTGCTAACTTCAAAATAAGGTATTTCTCAAATCAAGCTTGCATTGCTTAAATTGTGGCTTTTCTTTAAATCTAGTTTAATAGGAAAGACCCTATTATTTTCCAAATTGAATAAACATTAGGCATATGCTCTCCACTTTGTGAAGTGGATCAAAAATCCAAATGTGTGAGTTTAACTTGGTAGAAAGAAAGGGATAAGGAATTAACCAAACCAATTTTAAGAACCCCCTTGTCAAGGGGTTGAAAAGAAAAAAAGTGTGTTTGAGGTGTTATGAACAAGGAACGACAATAGGGATATGCTCTTCACTTTTTAAGTGAAACAAACTCCCAAACTTGTTGAAACAAGTTTGAATTCTCATTTTTCTAATATGCTAGATCAAATAGAACTTAGAGGGCCTGCCTCCCTAGAATTCCTTTACGAAGGCGGTGAGAGGGAACGACCCAAAGTGGGAGACAATCGCTTTAGCCGTGATATCATCCAACCCACTATAAATAAATGCACTTTACCTTAATCGTAAAGTGACTAAGTTGTGTACAAGTCATCCTCACTTCCTCGAGCAGTCCTTCAGGATTGCACAAAATTGTACTTTTGTGCGTGTGGGAAGCCCGCAAGGGGATAAAGGAACTTGACACGGTTTAGAATAGAGGTGTTCATTAAAACCCAATTAAAATAGTAAGCCCACCTTTTAGAGCCATTGTTAAAATCCAAATTTGTTTGACTCTAGGTAGATTGCTTGGAAGATTTTCTTGTGTTATACTTGTGAAAACAACCGAGAACGTACACTTTTAGTGTTGTTTTAGGGACATGATGCAAATTTGATGTGTGTGTTGAGTTTGTATTTAATTTTCAAGTAAGAATCTTCTCTGACAGATCTGATCAAAGACCTTAAACTTTTAAAAAACCTAAAAAAATTAAAAATTCAACTTTGATCTATGAAGTACCGTGTATGAACAATTAAGTGACGCCTACAGATAGTTTTGTGATGCCTAAACAACTAAAATGACGCCTGTCATCTGTCAAAAACCATGTAAGTCACTAGAAAGTGCCGCTTGGAAACAATTCAACAACACCTACCAACAGGAAAATGTTGCGTACTAACTGCAGAGTGCCACGTACAAGAATTCCAGTCAATGTGTAGTAACATTAAAGTGACGCTTACACAATAGGAAGTGACACCAAGAAACAAAGAATAGAAAATAGTGGATATTTCCTGAAGGTTTGAAAATAAGATACCTGCATTTTTGGATACCCTTTTGGAGATTTTACCTCTGTGTATTTTCAACTTGATCAGAATCTGCCATTTTTGGACATTTCACAAAATCATCCAAGGATTGATCATTTAAGTGAAGAGAAAAGCCTAAGGTCTCTATACGATTTATGTTCATGTCGGCTTTTACTAGATCTCATTATATCAAGTCTACCCTACAATCCGATGGAACCTATCTAATGTAGGAGTGTCCTTTTTCGAGTGATACCTTTACCTCTTCAAGACCCTTACGAGAACCTATAACAGATATGGAGCCAACAATGTCCTTTCCATTTGGAAATATGGACCCCAATCAAATCAACCACATTAACAAAGATATGAACAGTAATGGAGGTGGCGGAGTTAGTAACAATAATCTTCGAGGAGGAAATATTGACCCCAACAACCAAGGGTCAAATAAAAATAACATGGGAGGAGGAAACATTGAACCTAACAACCAAGGGTTAAACAACAATAATCTTGGAGGAGGAAATGTTGACCCTTAAAACAAAGGGTTAAATAATAATAATAACAATGGGGGCAACATTGACCCTAATGATGAAGAATCAACCGATGAAAAGGTCAATGAAGCAATGCAAAGTCCTTTCTTCATGAAGCTCGTGGAAAAAGTGTTGGAAAAAGACAAAGAAAAATACCTCCTAGACCTAGCACAAACAGGTCTCAAACTTCTCCATGACTATGATGTCAATCAACTTAAACAAAAATAAGTTGAGGCTAATCCTATTGATATCATGAACAAAAAATTCAAACTCTTCCAAATGCAATTGGACACAATGAAACAAAGCGAGGTTCCTAAACCCTTTTCAATTGAAGATTTGTGCCCTCTTCCATTTGATAAGACATTAATTATGGTTCCATTCCCAACTAATGTTATCTTTCCTAAATACGACAAGTATGAAGGAAAAAATGATCCTCAAGATCACCTAAGGTAATTTTGCGCATTGAGCCTAGAGTTCATGCATGATACAAATTACCTCATGAGGTTATTTCCTAGAAGTTTAGGAGGCATGGTCATGGAGTGGTTTTCGAAGTTACCCTCGAACATCCGAACCTTCGAAGAGTTGGCCTCCAAATTTGTGGCTCATTATTCCTACAATATCAAACATGAGGTTACAATGATAAATTTATGTAATACCAAGAAATGGGAGGGAGAAGGATTCCTACTTTCTTACAACGATGGAGAGCGGTATTTGCTAGATACCCTCGAAGTGTACCTAAAAAAGAGAAGATGGATTTCTTTATTAATAGCTTGACTAATGAGATGAATTACCAGTTAAGACTACAATGTCCTAGGTCTTTCCAAGACCTAATTGAGAATGGAGTTACCACGGAAGAGGTATTGGTTAAAAGTGGATAACTTAAGCTTTATAAAAACAATAACAACAATACCTCCAATAACAACCAAAATAGAAATACTCCTGACAATAACCGGTTTTGGATGAGGAATAACAATAATGGAGTGGTGAATGATGGAGTTGTAGAGGCTAACAATTTTAAGGCTGCCCCTTTGAATCATACCAAAGGATTTTCTCAAGCTAATAATGTGACTCAAGAACCCAAAGTACCTTTCAAAAACAACAATAACAATAAAAATTTTGGGAACAATCAAGGGGCTAACAAGCCTAAGCCTTTCTTTACACCAACTCCTAAAAGAACATTCACACCTTTGGGTGAACCCCTTGAGAAGGCATTAAGAACCCTCATTGCTAATAAGCTTATTGACTTACCTGGAGCTCAACCATATGAACCACAAATCAAACCTACATGGTGGAGTGAGTCTAGTCATTGTGAATACCATAGAAATCAAGGACATAAGACAAATGATTGCATGAATTTGAGACACGTAGTGCAAGACTTAATTGACAATGGTATGATAAAGGTAGAAGGCCCTCAAAACAATGAAGATCACATGGCCTTTAAGACTCCTTTCTAAAAATATGAAAAAGGTGAATCTTCCAACTCAAACAATGGAGGGAACAATGGCAACAATTCAAGAGGCAACAACAATGTAAACTTTTCCCATACCTATGACAATACTATTAATACCCTATCCAGACATGATAGTACTATCAATGTTTTGGTAATCAAAGAACAACCTATTCAAGAGTCCTCTAATGTTGTAACTAGGGGTCAAGCAGCGAGAGTTACCCTACAAGGGAGTGCCCCTAAAACCTTTGGTCTTACTTCAACAAATACTTTGGCTAAACCAACATCTTCTTCAATAAAGCCTTATAATTTGGTTGACCAATTGCATAAAACTCCAGCACAAATCTCTATTTTGGAGTTGTTGAAACTATCTCCTAATCACAAAGAAATATTGGAAAAATCCCTAGTGGAAACCAATGTTCCTATAACCTTGGAAGAGGATAAGTTTCAAAATATGGTAGGACATCTCATAGCTCCTCATTGCCATTCATTCTCCAAACAAGATGACATGTCTATTACCCACCCTCAAAATTTACCCTTGCATATAGAGGTGTTAATCCAAAGGCATAGGGTTAAGAGAGTTCTCATTATTGGGGGAGCCGGTCTCAATATTTGTACATTAAACCTTGTCAAGTCTTTAGGGATATATGAATCATATATTGACCCTAAGAAGCAAATCACCATTAAGGCTTACGATGAGGAAGAAAGGTCTTCAAAAGGCATGATTGTTTTACCTATCCAAGTGGGCCCTATTAAAAAAGATACCATATGTCAAGTTCTTGACATGAAATTAACTTATAATATCCTATTGGGAAGACCTTGGATTCATGAGATGCAAGCGGTACCTTCTAATTATCACCAATGCATAAAATTTCCACATAGAGGTGAGGAGATCACAATTGGAGGAGATTCTAATCCCTTCCAATATTGCAACACATTGAAGCCAAGTCATGAATTATTTATTCCTCACAATAGGGAAGGAGTCATCCCTAATGATACTAATGAAGAGCATAAAGAGGAAAGTTCAAAGTTGACATCAAATGTTACTTCCATCTCAAACCCTAATCAAACTAACTCAACTACAACAAATAAGGGAAAGGAAAAGATGAGTTATGAGGATCAAAACTCACATGATAATTCAGTTAAGACTTCTACATTGAAGATGGAAACTTTGAAACCTAGAATGGAAGAAAGAGAACAAGCTAAGAAGGATCAATATCAAAAGATGAGTGAATTGATGCACACCTTTGAAAAACAATGTAAAATCAATTCCAAGGGAGTGGGGGAATATTATGTTTCCCTATTTGATTTACCAACCTCTCCTAGGACACATGGGAAGCCATCAAGTGCTCATCCCCCTCATAAATACAACTCTCATTTTGTAATAGAGAGTGATAAATCTGCCTTAGAGAAGGAGGATAATGAAGTACTACAATGGCTCTATAAGGAAGAAGACACTTCAAATCATTCTATGGAAAGGGTACAACACATCAACATTCAAACCGATCAATATGGGAAATGGTATCAAATCATGCAAAAAATGGGATAGAAGGGAAGAGGACCCTTAGGAGTTTGAAATAGAGGATTATTAGAACCCATTGAACCAGCTTGGAGAGCAAAAGAAGAGAAATCCAGAATAGGTTTTCAACATAAAGGAGAAATTTCAAGTCCAATGCATGATTCCCATGAATGTGTGTACATGGTTGGTGCTGAAAGTGAAGATGATTCTAAGGATTATGAGTGGAATTCCTTTTTCGAAGAGTCTTGTCATGACATAGAAGTTGATGTTATTCACACATATGCAACTATTCCCAATGTTACAAGTCAAGAAAATAAACATCAAGGCTTGAATTCTACACAAGTGTCAAGTGAACCTCAAGAATCCAACATAGGTCAAGAATCTAGGACTAGTAAATGGGTAGGTTAACCTTGGGTACCTTCATGGGGGGTGATTCAAATGTTTTATTTAATCCACATGCATTCTTTCCCATGGAAATCAGCGAGGACTCTAGTGAAGGAGACTTTGATCCAACTTCCATGGAACATCTTGAGGAAGCCCATGTCATAGACCTAAGTGATACAATGTACAAAACTTCAAATGAGTTCATGTCCTTAAACCCTTTGAATGAAAATTTTCCAAATGAACCCTTATCCTTAATGCACCCCGACCTCATTGATTGGGATTTATCCTAACCAAATGACCTATTATACTTTCCCAATGACCTTGCAATGGCCCAATATCTAAATGCAGTTGAGCCATATTATTCCATCAATGAATACAATCTAGACATAATGATAGTGGAAGGGGTTCAACCTCTCAATCCACAAAATAAAATATAAAAATATAAAAAAATGAAAAGTTCTAGTGGTGAAAACCACCATGTGGCAGTGCTAGAACCTAAAAAAGTCAAAATATAAGATGTTTCCAAAGGTGAAAACCCAATTGTGGCACCTAAGGAAGAAAGGTTGGATACCCTTCCCGAACATGAAGATGAAAGATCACCCATCCTTATTGAACCAATGGAGAAAGTTAACATTGGCACTGAAGAGGATCCTAATTTTATTCATCTAGCAGCATCTTTGAGTCCTTCAGAAAGGAAAGAGTTCATCGAATTATTTCAAGCAAAGAAAATTAAATTTGCATGGTCTTATGCCGACATGCCTGAGTTAGATCCAAGCTTCATAATGCATCATTTAAATGTGAGACCCGGTGTGAAACCCGTAAAGAAAAAAATTTGAGAAAGATGCACCCTCATGTGGCACTTTTACTAAAAGAAGAATTAAAAAAGCTCCTCAAGGTTGGATTCATAAGAGTAATTGCATATGAAAAATGGATATCCAACATTGTACCGGTCACAAAACATGACAAATCTATTAGAGTTTGCATGTATTTTAGAGATCTCAATCTTGCTTGCCCAAAAGATGATTTTCCACTACCTAGCATTGATACTATAGTGGACTTGACGGCGGGTCATTCTATGCTTTCTTTGATGGATGGATTTAGTGGATACAATCAAATCTGAATTGCACCTGAAGACCAAGAAAATACATCTTTTACATGCCCATGGGGAACCTTTTGTTGGAATGTGATGCCCTTCAGTCTCAAAAATGCCGTAGAAACTTACCAAAGAGCAATGACTACCATCTTTCACGATATGATGCATACCTTTTTAGAAGACTACGTGGATGATATTCTAGCAAAATCACATGAAAGAAAGGATCACTTACCAATATTAGACAAAATCTTTACAAGGCTAGAACAATTCAAAGTGAGACTCAATCCAAAGAAGTGTGCTTTTGGGGTTCAATCTGGCAAACTCTTAGGTTACATTGTTTCTGCAAAAGGCATTGAAGTAGATCCCGAGAAAGTACAAGCAATAATGGACATGGAAATTACTAAGAATATTAGCCAAATGAGGTCTCTTCAAGGAAGACTTCAATCTATAAGGAGGTTCATCTCCCAATTGGCGGAAAAATGTCATTCATTCACAAGGTTTCTACATAAAGACACTATTTTTACATGGGATGAAGAGTGTGACAAAGCTTTGACATTGTTAAAAACATACTTGGTGAATCCACCCATCTTAATGTCACGTATTAAATGAAAACCTTTGTTACTTTACATATCAACAACAGAGAAATCTTTAGGGGTCCTATTGGCACAAGAAGACAATGAAGGAAAAGAAAGAGTCATTTACTACTTGAGTAGAACATTAATAAAGTATGAATTTAACTATAGCTTCATGGAATGGGCTTTCCTAGCTGTGGTGTTTGCCTCTCAAAATATTAGACATTACATGTTGATGCATAAAGTGAATTTAATTTCCAAAATTGATCATTTGAAGTATCTACTTAGTAAAACAGCCCTAATAGGAAGAATTGCAAAGTGGGTGATGGTACTTAGTGAGTTTGACATTGAGTACATGGATAGGAAAGCAATCAAGGGACAAGTCATTGTTGATTAGTTGGCCGAACATCCTTTAGAGTCTACACATCCAATTAAAGTGGAATTTCCTGATTTAGAGATTGGTAATGTGGAAGAAAAGACATGGACTCTATATTTCAAAGGATCCTATACTCAAAGTGGTTCAGGGGAAGGAATTCTTTTGATAACACCTCAAGGTTGGAAAATTCCCAAATCTTACAAACTATTGTTTCCTTGCACAAATAATATTGTTGAATATGAAGCTTTGGTCATAGGTCTCAAAATGGATTTGGAATGGAATGTCCTGGAATTACAAGTTTATGGAGACTCTCAATTAGTAATCAACCAAATCAATGATGAATACAACACCAAAGATGAAAAATTGATGCCACATAAAAATATGGTGGATGATTGGAAAAAATATTTTTCTTTGATTACCTTTGATAAAATTCCAAGGGACAAAAATAGAGCAGCTGATGCAATGGCTACTTTAGCTTCATTACTCCAAATGCCTGATCAAAATGCGAGGTATGAATTCTTGGTGGAAGATTTGGCAAAACTGGCATTTGACTTATCCGATACCCAAATAATTTCCCTTCTTAATGGACATGACTCACCTTGGTATAGACCAATTTACACCTATCTTAAAATCCAAACCTTACCTTTGGACCAAACTCGAGCCCAAAAATGACATTTCATAAGACAATCGGCTCGTTATACCATCCTATCAAACACATTGTATCGTAAGGGTCTTGAAGGAACGCTCCTTAGATGTCTAGAGGAAGAGGAATCGAGGTTAGCTTTAAGAGATGTCCACGAGGGGATTTTTGGGTTGCATTCTAGTGGATTAAATTTAGAAAAGAAAATCCTTCGCATGGGGTATTTTTGGAAAACCTTAGAAAATGATGCTTGTCAATTTGTGAAAGTTTGTGCTAAATGCCAATATCACGGTGACATGATTCATGCACCTGCACAAGAATTACATCCATTTGTCACACCATGGACATTTTATCATTGAGGTTTCGACTTAAATGGCATGATTTACCCACCATCTTCTAATGGACATAAATATATCCTCACCGCAACAGAATATTTCACTAAGTGGGTAGAGGCTGTTCCTTTGACAACTGCCACAGGGAAGCAGATTTCCATGTTTATCCTTAATCACATCATTTTTTGATATGGTATTCCTCATGATATGATTACGGACAATGGAAAAAAATTCAAGAACAAAGATGTGGATGAACTTTGTGAAACATTTCATATTATTCACCATTCTTCCTCCATTTACTATCCTCAAGGTAATGGACAAGCTAAGGCTACAAACAAGAACATCCTCAAAATATTGAAGAGATTGGTTGATAAGTCAGGAAGAGATTGGCATATTCAGATAAACCTAGAATTGTGGTCCTATAGAAATAGCATCTATACACCCATAGGAGCTACACCATTTTCCTTGGTTTATGGGGCCGAAGTTGTTCTACCCTTAGAAGTTGAAATACCATCCCTACGAGTGTCACTACATGGATTAGTCACAGATGAGGATTATAGGGTTGCCCGACTTCAACAATTGTAATTATTGGAGGAACATCAAACACAAGCATATGATCATTTGAAAGTGTATCAGAATAGAATTTCAAGAAACTACAACAAGCACATCCAACCAAGAGCCTTTCAAGTGGGAGACTTAGTGTTAAGAGAAAACCCTAAAAATTAGGTAGATAGGGAAAAGAAAAGAAAATGGAAAGAAAATTGGCTTGGTCCTTCTGTAATTGTTTCTTCTTTTGGAAGGGGAACATACAAACTAGCTAATTGTGAAGGGGAGGAGTTGCAAGAACCCATTAATAGCATCAATTTAAAGAGGCTTCATACCTAATCAGATGAAAGAGTATCAGATGAGTTAGCATCTTCTTTGTACATGAGAAAAGTAAAAATCCAAAAAAAAGAACAGATCAAAATAAAATAAAAAATCAGAAAGATCAAAAGGCCAAAAATAATGAAAAAGCAGAAAAATCAAAAAATTGAGCATGAAGAAAGTCAAAAACATTGCAAAAATCAAAAAATGTTGTCTTGGTGAAAACCTAGCAAATAGGCGCCTTGATGATAAAAGAAAAAAATAAAAAAAGAAAAAAAATAAAAAAAAATTGAAAAAGAGAAAAGTGCCTTGGTGAAAACCTAGCAATAGGCGCCTTGGTAGGAAAAAAAGAAAAAAAGAGAAAAAAGAGAAATAAACCCAAAAGGTGAAAACCTGGAAACAGACACCTTTTGTCCCTTAGGTCTTTCCTAGTCGCATTTGTACATATTGCATTTCACCATCTCATTTTTACATATCCTCATTACATCTGTCATTTGTGCATAGTCATAATAAAGCCTTTCAGCTGCATTGTTGCATTCTAGGTTTCATTTTCTCTAAGTTTCACATTTATCACTTGGGGGCAAACATCATGGATTTTGGTACCAAACAGATTCAAAAGTGCAACATCTTGGTCACACAACATAAGAAGATTTTCAAAATTTTAGAGGAGAGATATTTTGGAACCTTTGATGGATATCATTGTTCAACCCTAAATAGTTTGATCCTACAACATGATCCTTTAGTTTCATTGACTTATATTATCAGGATTAAAAATTTACAACACCCTAAATGATCAGAATGTTTTGAATTCTTTTTGAAAATCTCGATACATTGCGATACACTTGAAATTTTTGATGAGTTTTTCATTGAATTTTTTGAGTCATGTCTTTCTAGCTAATCGATGATGTTTTGACTGGATTGGCGATGATGGAGACATGATGTTTTCTTGGCTTTTGTGTGACTGTTTTGAGGGAGATCCTTTAACTTGTGGGAATTCGTCTAAGGACATGGTCATCAAAGAACCATCGAGGAAATTCATATAGGAAGGAGGATTAACCTTTGTTTGTTTATGCAAAAGGATACCTTGGCTATTTAGATCTTCAATATCTTAATACCAAAATCCACTTGCAACATTGAATTTGTTGAAACCGGTATTCATACTCCCATAGTTGGACATTCAACTAGTGAGGGTTGTACTAGGTTCCTAAAAGAGGTTACCAACTAAGATGAAAGTCATATTCATATTCTTATGGTCATAGTGGCACTAGTAAGGATTGTATCAACTCCTAGTTCCACAATTCTCAATGATGAAAATATATCTCTTTTACAGTTCTTTCGCAAAAAGCTAGTGACCATTAGTTTCATTGTATTGCATATTCATGTTAGGTTAATTGCATTATTTAGAGCAATTTTTCCAAGTACAAGGGGGTTCAAAATTTTGGGAGTTACATTAAATTCCATGGTTTCAAATCAATTATGTGAGATTATCTTTTGCATCCATTGATAGAATTTAATCATTAATCATTATTTATACATCTCTTGTGAAAAACAAAAGAAAAGATACATTATTCATTATTCATTTATCCTTCATCTTTTAGAATTGCATTCCATAAACTAAGTTGCATACATTAAAATCCAAAAATGATAGTTGCATTCATTTTACCATTGCACTAAGTATTGCATCCATATCATGGCATTGCATAAACCATACATCAAAATAAAATCAAAATCATATAGAAATAGTTGCATAAACATCATTCACATACATATATCTATGTCATACTCTAAGACATTGCATCCATAGCATAAATAAAAAGAAGTGCATCATAGACATCATACAGGTCTGCATATAAAGAAATTTCACATCATCAAATCAACATCAAAGGGAAATCAATCAAAAAGCATCATAGATAAATTTCCATCATCAAATGTCTATACAAAATCTGTATATCAAAGATACATTGACAAAATGATCCATACATCAGTCCTGATCAAAACTTAATATGATACATCAATGCAATATCTGGATATCAATCTCATATCTTTTGCAAGACCTAGCCAGAGCACCTGATCCATCCCCTGAACCATCGAGACCCCTGTCACCTATTCTATCCTAAGTGGAAGGTGGTGCCTGACTCGTGCTAGCACTCGTAGGTAACTAAGACATCATAGCCAAGAACTGATGTAACATCATAGTCACATGATCCAATTGTCCAGTAACTGTAGTCATCCCTACCTATAATCCTCTCACATATTATAGTAAGCCATCAATGATAGGAGTAACTAGAGGTGCCTAAGGTGCCTGTGGTGCCTGTGGTGCCTGAGGTGCTAATGGTACCTGTGGTATCACCTGTATCTGAGGTGCACCTTGAACCTATGCTACACTCACCTATGGAACTACCTGAGAAGATACCTGTCTCTGCAGAGATGCTGGTCTCAGTGGAACCTGACCCTGTAAAGGAACCTATAAAGGAGCCTGTCTAGATACCTGTACCAGTCTTTGTCTCTATCTATCCCAAGCTATTTCTGGAATAACCTAATCTTGTCTCTGCATTGATACTTGTGCTCACCTCTATCTAGGTTTTCTGAACCCACCACCTTTAGCCCTCACATGTCGACCCCACATCTGAGGTCCTACAAATCTCTGTACCTGAGGAGCCCTAGGTAATCTTTGTACTCTCTACCTCCGTGGTGTCCTAAAACTATCATCACCATCATCCCCATCTCCATCATCAGTAGATAGCTCATCAACATCATGAATCAAATTTGTTGGATCTGTAAATATAGTGAATCTATGTCGAGAAAACCACTATTGATACTTAGCAGACATCCTTGCATCGACCACATGCTCCATCATATCCCATCTGACATGGCCTAGCCACTCAATCTCTACACATGAAAACTAATAATCTACTTGAGCTCCCCACATGGATCACTCTGCCTATACTCTCGCATATAATGCCATACCCTGTGGCATATCCTGTACACAACCATACTGTTGGAGAACTCTCCCAAAGTAGAATCTCTCTATACAAAGTGGTGATTGACAAATCATCCATCAAGGGGAAACATTTATGGAAGCTCATCATCATCCTCTCTCCATCCCTCATAGCCCAAGTACGGTCTCCATATGACCCGATCAATATCATCGATAGTCTAACGCTAGAACTCAACCTTGCCCAAACAATAATGGACAATCATGCCATAATATAGAAATGTATAGGGATATCCTTGACCTCGCACTCATGCCGACATAGGTTTGGTAATCAGGATATTCTCCCAGATCCATAGCTATAACAAAACTACACCTGTAGATATAGTTATGTTGTGCCTGTACACAACCTCATGTAAATCATGATATAGCTGGGCTAGCACACAAGATCCCCAGTCTAATCTCCAAGGATGAACAATCAATTCCTATAATATGTGGCCCCATCTGACTGAAAATCCATGACCTCTCTTATCTGGTAAGAGAAGTCCTCCAATCACTACTCCTAACAAGGCTGGAAAAGTAGGAAATGAAGCAAACTGTGCCCATGTAATGATGTCATCACCAATAGTGGCTCGATGAACACCCATCTACATGCACTACCATCATAGACCTAATCATAATAAACCCACTCTTCATGGGTTAGGATCCTCAATAATCTATATACATCCTCTGGCGTGATGGTCATCTCATCGAGGGGTAGATGGAAAGTATTATGGTCAGAGTGCCAACACTCTGCCATAGCTATCAATAAACCTCAGTTCAGCTGAAACTGAGGGAGATCAAGAAGGAATCTGAGCCCACATGTCTCAATCGTCCATCTCTCTGGAAGGGTCAGCTCATCAACTAGATCGAATGCCCAAGACGCTACATTCCATATGTATAACTTATGATAATGTGCCTACATTTTGAAAATGAAGTGAATTATATTAGTATCTTTCTATTGGTGGATCATTCTAAGTCAATCAAACATATTAAATCTATCTTTTCTCTTTTTGAGTGTATCAACCTATTATTCCTGACCTCTAGATCTTGAGAAGGGATCAATTTGAAATATCTTTTAATCAATCTGATTGAAACATCAAACATTCACTGGTATGATTATTCTAATATCCTAAACACTAAGTAACATCATGGAATCACATCTTTTTAGCTTGGAAATCAATCTGATTATCCAGATGATCAATCGAAGACAACTTGTTCTATCTCAAATCAGGTTTTCATCAAACATCATTATACACGTCACTTGATTAAGTGGAAGCATCATTTCATGCTACGCGTCATTGAAAACATCATACACATTATTTAAAGTTTTGGAGGTGTTTCTTTACAGCATACGCAGCATTTGCAAGCCCTATGCGACATTCAAACTGTCCTAGGTGGCATTTAAATCTTAAATTCACAAAGGGTTTCCTACGTGTCCTTACAAACATGGGTTGTACATTTTAACCTAATTTCTAAGAGTTGTTTAACACTTCCTACATTTTATTTAACTGTGTGGAGGAGGAATTTAACTATCTTAAGCGTCATTCAAAATCTCTAAGTGGCATTTTGCTAAATCTAATCTAAAAAGCATCAAAAATGATAATAAATGCTATCAAAAAGAGCAATAAATGCACCAGGAAGGTTCAAATCAGTCACCGGAGGTCCACAGTTAGGTCTCTGATACCGGCGCACTCTCTCGAATCGATGCTCTTGGATAGGGACCACCATTGCTCTCAATCACAGCAGGATCAAAGCAAAATCTCAATACTTAAAAGTGAAAATGAATAGTAAATTTGGGTTTTTCAACCTATTTAAGCTATTTTGACCTAATTTTGGAGAGATTTTTACCCCATGTGACCTTAATCTGCATTTTCTGCACACTGGGGCATATTGTCATCTTATCATCATTATTAATGTTTTCAGAAATGAAATCATTTGGATCTACTTTTTACATCAATCACATCATATTGGCATCGAGACATCAAAAAAATTTCATTTTTGAGGGGGCATATATTATCATATCATCAAATCAGATTTTTATATCAAATCTGGGGCATTAAAATTTCAAACTTTTATTAGTGGGGCATTCTACATCAAATCAAATCAGTTGTGAATCAGGGTTTCAAATTAGAATTGTGAATCAAGGTTTTTATCATCAAATCAGATCAGTGCATTTTATCAATCAAGGTTTCAAATAAATCAGGTTATTAGTTATCAGATCAGGTTTTATCAATCAATCAATCAGTATCAAACCAGTGATCAGGACATGCAATTTTCTTTGAATTAATGGGCTTTGCACATCAATTCAAAGAGGGGCATTTCTAGACACCCAAAATTGACCAGGTGTCTTAGTATTATCAAAATCTGCAAATCTCAGCAAAATATCATCAAATGCTTCAAATGCTTCAAAATGGATCAAAATCAATTTAAATGGACATTTATCAATCAAAGGGGATTAAATCAAATTTAAATCAAGGGATTAATTAATCATGAAATCAAATAATTAAATACAAGCCTAAAAGGATTAATCAAATTATGCAATTGATTTTAATCAATTAATTATATAGTTTAAATCAAAAATCAAATTGAACCTATTCCCTACATGGCTAAATTAATTAAATGATTGAATTAATTAAAATCCTAATATCTTTTCAACACAAATAAAGGAGCCAATGAGAATTGAGAATACACTTTCTTATGGATCACTCCAATTTTGCATCTCAACCTCTCATTTACCCTTTAAAATCTCATCCACTCATCGTGTCCCACCCTTTGAGGACAACATTTAAATGGTCCCCTTATTTCAAACCATTTGAGAGATCAAACTCAACCAAGGATTAACCCATGATCAATTGACTCTACCCCCTACCTTTGGGAATTTACTATAAATACAAGCATTTTTCAAGCATAATCAATCCTAGAAAATTTGAATGTAAAGCATCCTCATTATAGGCAATTTCATAGAATCTTGAGAAAATAGTGAGAGAATTTCATAGAAAATTTAGATATCATGTCATTTCATGAGAGCATTTGAGTTCATATTTGAATCAAATTGAGAGAATTGAGAGCTAGATTAAGCATTTTATCATCAATTTCTCAATCTAGGAAGGTCACTAGTAGAGATTAAGGCTAAGAGCTCTACTTTCAAAGCCTAGTTAGAGAACCATGAGATGTTATGGATGTTAAATACAATTCTTTAGATTAATTTTCTTATTTCTTTCCATAGAATTGTAGTTAATTGTCCTAATTTCATGAAGGTGTATTAACTCACACACAGCAGAAGAGATCAACTAGTAAATAAGATCTATACTTTTCTTGTTAAATCCAAAATCCATTAGCACATTCATAAGAAAGTCCCAATCAAACCTATCATAGGCTTTTAATAAGTCAAGTTTGAGAATCATGCCCTCCTTCTTAGACGCCACAAGAGAATGCACATTTTCATGTATGGAGATAATTGAATCCATGATCTCTCTGCCTAGAACAAAACCATTTTGCTACCAAGAAATAAGAGAGGGGAGAATAGACAAAATCATTGTGGTAAGAACTTTAGATATAATATTATAGGCCATATTAAATAAACTTATTGGCTTAAACTGATCCATTTTGTCAGCCCCTTGTTTTTTGGGGATAAGAGCAATAAAAGTCCCATTCAATTCCTTCAACAATTTTCTAGATCCAAAACATTCTTTAACAGCATTCGTAACATCCCTTTCAATAATAGCACAATACTTCTGGAAGAAAAATAAAGGATAACCATTTGGGCCAGGGGATTTGTCCCCATCAAAAGATAAAACAACCTTTTTTTAATTTCAGCATTAGAAGGGATAGAAGTAAGACTCGCGTTGTGGTGGTCATTTAGGATTTGAGGAATACAGTCCAGGAATTCCCTTTGTTCCTCTTGATCCAGATCTTTGTCCTATTGGAGAAGGTTTTGAAAAAAAAAATTATCCTCCATTCTGATATAATCTTCATCATCAGACCGAGTGTCATTTATGATAAGATTGGAAATTCTATTAGCCATTTTGTGTTTAAGGGTAGTCAAGATAAAATATTTGGTATTCCTATCCCCTTCCTTCAGGAAGATCTTTCTGGATCCTTGTCTCCAAAAATTTTCTTCTTTAGATATTATGTCATGGAGCTTTACTAATTTCTCATTTTCCTGATCTCTTGATATCTTATCATAACCTTCCTGATGTATACTATCTTGAATGGCCTTCAACTCCAAACATATATTAGTTTTGGTAGAAAAGATGTTGCCAAAAGTCTCCTTATTCCATACTTTAATATTCTCCTTAAAATGTTTAGGTTTTTTAGCCAAAATAAACATAGTTGTTTCTTTAATATTAATCTTCCACCATTCCTCAATTATTTGTTCCAATTGTGGGTCCAATGTTCACATCTTTTCAAATTTGTAAGGAAAATTCCTTTTCTTGGATATGGGATCCACTAGGAAAGTGATAGGATTATGGTCCGACCTGACCCGCACATGGGAATAAAACAAACAATAGTAGTGGGTAAACCAATCATTTCTAATGAGGGCCCTATCAATTCTAACCTAAATAAGATCTTCTCCACTCCTTATGTTTTTCCAGGTATAGTTAATACCCTGCAACTCAATACCATGGAGGATTTTTTCATTAATGAAATTCATGAGGTCCATTCTTCTCTCCAAATTAGTTTGGCTTCCTCCTTTTTTTCATTTTCTTTTAGGGGAGTGTTAAAATCTCCCATAACTATCCATTTTTCAGAACTGGAACTTTTCTCAGAGAGGACAACTTCTCCCAAAAAACCTCTCTTCCCTTTTTAGTATCAGGAGCATAGATATTGGTCAACAACCAAGAAGTACTATCCTTAAGATGAATAAATCTAATACAAGTCACATTGTTCCCCTGATATATAAAATCATCTTTTATGATATCATAGTTCCACATTGTAGCAATACCACCCGAAGTACCTTCAAAGTGACCCTCACAAATATTTCTATTCTTAAAAAATCTAAGTTTCTCTACTTTTTCCTTAAGCATCTTAGTTTCTTGAATTAAAATAAATTTCCGGTCTATTATCCCTAATCATATTTCTAACAAGATCTTTCTTGTGGGGGTTATTCAATCCTCTTATATTCCAAGAGATAATATTCATACCTTAACAAATGGTCCCACCTCTAGGATGGTCAACTGGATTCCATCTGCTATGTTCTTCTTAGTCTCCTTGTCTCTTAATTTTTTGTGCGAAGGTCTACCAGGAGAAGACATCATTCCTCCCACATCCCCGGTTTTACTACTCCTTGTTTCTCTCACTAGTTTGCTACTCTTTCTCTTATTATTCTTTGATTTTTTTCCTCCTCATAAGCCTCTATCCCATCATCAAAATTACTCTGGTATCCCTTTAAAGCCTGACTGATAGACACAACATCTCCCTGTTTTGGCATTTTTACATCCGATATTGCACTTCTTATCACCTAGGGCAAAGTCTGTGATGAATCTAAGGATCCTTGTCCTAGAATTAAGCATTTTTTAGCATCCTTCTATCCTAATTCCTCCTCCACTTTATGATGATTTCTTGTGTCCTTTGGGCTTTGTACTGATTTATTGACATTTTTCAGGGTTTTTGGGTAACTTAATCCCTCCCCCCTCTTTGGCTTCTTTTTCTGTCATTTCTTGCTTGCATTCTGCCTATATTTCACCCTCATTACCAAATTCCTCCGCTTGGTCTTGTGGGCTTTCATTACTCTCAGAGCTGCTATTATTTTTTTGGTCATTGACCATACTCTCTTCACCAGTTCCTGAACTCTGAACCTTTTCCTCTCTATTGTTAAGTTGGGAAACCCTTGAAATCTCTCCCCCATCATTCTTCACCTTACCAACAGGTATTTGTTTCTTTATCTTTCTTTGGTTAACCTTAGCCGGGCATTTCTGCCTTTCCTCTTTGTTCATCTTTAGATTCAGGAGTTGTTGTTTTAGAGTAAGTAATCTACTTGTATTATTGATCTCATATGTTCCTTGAATAGTCTTAAATACTTCATAGGCAGTTTTTAACCTTTCTATGGAAGGAAGAATATGGTCCTTAATGACATCGATTATTATTTCCTTGCTTTGTTGTTACACCTTTTCCAAGTTTATTTATTAGGTTCATCCTCGGGCATTTTTATATCCTCCTCAACATAGAAATCTAACTCGAGTTCTTGAAGTAATGTCAGGATTTGTATCTTCCATGAGAAAAATTTTGTAGTGCCTTCAAGTCTGTCCTCCTCTTTAATACTATTGGCCATTTCATAATTTTCCTCTTAAATTCTACTAGCAATTTGATATAGTTTAGAACTTTATTTATATAATTCTTCTCTAAAAAGGCTCTGATACCATGTTAGGAATGCAGATCTTTAATAGAGAGAATTTAATATGTTGTATTAAACACAGTTATTTACTTCTAAATAAATATTGAACTATGTATGCAGATGTATGTTCTTCATATATGATGTAGTAGTAATACAATCTCTTAATTGATATGTTTCCACAACATATGTGAAGATATATAAATATATAACATAATAGTCATGTCTATGTAGAGATATGATTGTACGTGGCTTATTCCACATACATCTATGTCTTTACATAGACATGACGTATCATAAAGTACTGATAATCCACAAGGTTAAGCATCGTTACGTAACATTGGTGTGTTATATATAACTATCGTATGATAGTTATCGTAACACATATTAATATATGTGTTACGATAACTATCATATGATAGTTATCATAACTTATGCATAACATATATAAGACATCGACTATGGTCGATATAACAGCCTTGTCAACCGATTCACTTTATATTAAATATAAAGTATGTAATAAAGTATATCAAGTATGATTAATATGATAGAAATTGTGTGTGTGTGTGTGTGTGTGTCAATCATATCAAAGCTATTATTTAACAATTGGGGAAGGTGAAAGGAAGTGGGGGAAGAAAATGTAGGTTGTTATGATCAAGCATTATGAACATTCATACCTCAAAATCAGCCAAATGGGGTCTAATAGGTCCTAAAGACATGCAATTATGAGTGTTAGCATTTTAGGACAATACAGTTTCATGCATAAGAAAATAGAAATATCATTTTTTAAAAAGGGCTTTCGATTAGGCAACATCCATTCAAGTGGCCAACCTTGGCCAATTTTTTGAAACTTATAGATTAAAGCTTCTTATTCCATTCTTCAAATTTGATCACATTCTTCTTAAAATACACAATATTAATATGATTGGGATTAATCCTTCCTCTATGGGCTAAGTATTTAAACTTTCCCTTGAAGAATGAGGAGGAAAACCATTATCACTGTTCAAGGTAAAGAAAACTTGTATGAGGTCATTTGAAAAAGCTAGCATTTACTCACCATTACTTAGAAGAGAGTAAAAGATGAAAAGAATGTTGTTACCTTCCTACTTCACATTGCTACCTTCTTTCATACCATCTCTATGGAAAATTTCCCTCTCGTGTATTGATGGGTGTCCACGACCTAGATTCAAAAAGTCTCATTGAAATATCGACAAGGAGCATGCTAACAAATGTTGTTGAGTCTAGATTACTCTTACCAAATATGATTGCGTGAAATTTTCTAAAGCACTTAACGGATTATGGACACCAATGCCATCCTCTTGTGGCCAATCTCACCCAAATCAATAGATGCCAATGTCTTTACTTGATGTCCTTACTAGCACCATCCCTTTTGTCCCTTCCATTCAATGTTTTTATTAATATTTTATTCATTTAATGTTTAATTAAAACAATCTTGATATGGGCATGCAATAAAAGGCAATGAAAAGAAATGCAAATTAATACTTTTTCAAAAGAAATGCAAACTCAGAAATCACAAATTAATGGTTGAAAATAATTGATAAAAATAAAAAATATAATTATAATATTTATAATTAAAATATAAATTATTTTTGTATATAGAAAAATAGTTATGTACATATATAGATAAAAAGATGGGGAAGAAGTGACAAAATCATATTTAGAATATAAGGCTTCTCTATAATAATTTTTTTGAGTTCTAAAAATAGATGTAAGTCTTATTGAAGAGGGCTTTGAAAAGTACAATGTTGAAATGTACATAAAATTTCACAAACCATTTAGTGACTAGGAGTTTCTAGAAATTTTCTTTAAATTTAATTATCATCCTACTCATTACAAGAAGCTTCTACTCCATAAAAGAGTATTTAGGACCATTGATGTTAAAATTTGACACAAGTGAAGAAATGGTATTGTGATCACAAAATGTGTTTGATTATACGAATTACCATCAAAATTGTTGAATTACTATACCAAAAATTGTACATATATTGGATAGTTTCTTAGTACTCCATTGAATGCATTGAGAGATAATGATTAGCTACATATCCTTATGTTTTTTGAACTAAAGTTTTTCCAAAACCTTCTCTAACCACAATTTAATTTTTTACATGTTTGGGAACATAGCATCAAGATATAATTATTCTTTTTTATTTTGAAATAAATGTTATCGTTGCCATGAAAATAATTGAAAATAAAATCTGTTCTTTTTCAAAATTTGTTATATAAAGATAAAAATAACTAATAGAAGAGTATATATATGAAATAATTATATAAGAATTTATGAAATTATAAGAAGATTTTTCTCCTCTTCAATTTAGGGACTAGAAAGAAATAAAATACAATAATTATTTAGGTCTAATTAAATAATCTAAAATAATAAATAGAATTAAATGAAAATAAAAAAAGTTGATAATATAAAGCTAAATGAAATTGAGAGGGTTTAGATTGATTTGATTGACTAGTAAAAGAATGTGTATTATTAGATTCTAAATTGTGAAAATTGAATCAACATTGTCTTTCCTATCACAAACCTTCTTAGAAATTTTTTTTTTTATAGGATCATACCTACATCTTAGTGTGGTTAATCCTTGGTGATATTAAAATCTCTTCAATATCTACAAAACTTATTTTCTAATGATTTTCTTGTGTCAAAAATTATTACTAATTAATCATGATAATAGACGCATTCATATGTAAATTAAATTGCATCATTTAGATATAAGAAACATTCTTATCATAATCAATTTCATGAGGAGAATATACCTATCAAGATTCAATGATAGTGATCATATAAGCATTTAATGATTTATAATTTCAATGTTGAGTACCACACTACAACATATTGTTGCCATGTAAAATATAGATTTCTTGTCGAAGATATATTTACATCTCATGCATCCATAGTAGATGACTTAAATCAATGTATAAGACATTAATTTTTCACTCATAGTCTTAGATATATAAACACTAGATTTAACATTTCAAAACCTAGGTCAAGAGAGCTCTCTCCAAGGTAGAAAATTGCACTAGTTTGAACAATTTACAACCATAAAATTAATCAAACATCTCAATTTTTAAAGATAATAACTACAATAAAGATAAGTATGATCACCCTAAAAATTCTACAACCCCCTATACAATGATTAAAGTAAGGGTAATGTCTTCCTTCTCTAATCCACATGATAATTAGAATGCAAAGTTTTGCATCCCAAGTGGAATTCAAAATGAAGGACATGATACAATTATTTCCTACAAATCACAATGACTTGGCCATAACAATAAACCATGTATGAATTTCTCTAACTACTAAAAAATGATTTTATGGTTATCAAGTTCCATTCATAGGGATTATATATTTACTAAATTTAACTTTCATTATCAAAATTAAATATCACCGAAAAAATAGAATCAATTACCTTTTTACTAAACTGGCCAAACAATTTAACAACTATTCATGGCATAGGATCATATAATGATGAAGAATAAGATGACAAAGATATTATAACTTGTAATAAAGATAAAGGAGTACCATTGTAATCTAACAGATTTATATATGTGAATGTTATGATATAGTTACTTTGAAACAATCCACTGAAGACAATAAAACCCTACCTAATCC
>MU224513.1:841027-883930 GCA_018584345.1 Thuja plicata
CTTAGTGGCATTTGTTTATGTTGCAAACATTATTTTCCTTATAAAGATCTATGTTTTGACCATTGATACCCCCTTATTTGAGAGGTGATTGTCCTAGGTCATTACCTCTTCTTTATTTTGCAAATTAAGTTCTTTATAAACTCTTTCCCTTGCTTTTTGGTTAGAGTTTTCTATCCTTCATTCCAAGATTCCTCATCCTCTTTATTGCAAAGAGCTTGATGGTTGAAGCTTGGGTTCCTCTTGCTTTTTGAAGATGACATTTTATCCTAAGCACTCCTCTTTGGTAGGGCTCTTGTTGATAAGATATCTTCCTCTTTGAGGATCCTTTTTTCCATAAGTGACATATCCATTTCACGATTATCTATGTCCTTAGATGTAAGGGTCAATACTCTTCACTAAGAATATGGCGTACATTGTTGCAAAGTGGGATATCTCCTTACTTTGTGAAGTAGGTATCCTCTTCCTCTTCCTTATCCTGCCTATTGGGTAGCCATGATAAGGAGGGGGGCATATATAGGGTCTCCCTTGTACTATAGTTTAAATTTATTTACATTTTTCAGCATGCTAAATCCTTGGAAGGTAACGCACACAAGTTGCTAAATCCTGAAGAGACACGCATTTTTACTTTTTATGTTGGCTGAATCCTTGGAAGGTAACACACACAAGTTGCTAAATCCTGAAGAGATACGCACCCTTTTTACTTTTATGATATGTTAAATCCTCAAAAGGTAATGCACATAAGTTTCTAAATCCTAAATGGACACGCATTTTATATTCCATAGTGATGCAAGAATGTGGATCTATGGATATTTTTAAAAGCCGTCAGAAGACGCAATTACAATTACAAGCACAGTTTATGGGTGAACCTATTGGGGGATCTCCCTCCTTGGTGATTCATAGTAAGGTGGGAATCTTACTAGGCAAGGTAATCACTTTTTCTTTTCTCTCTTTCACTTTCATGCTAGTAGGATTATATCATGAAGCTATGTTATCTGTGGTGTTGTTCTTGTCTGTCTTATGTAATCATGTATGTTTTCTATGATTGATGGCTCTTTATCTTCCATATCTTTATGTATGTATGTTGAGTTATAATCCTTGGTTTGGGGGATCATGTCCCTAACTTAGTGATATTTTACCTTGTTGCAATCCACTAGGATCTTTTTTTTCTAAACTTTACCATGAGCACGTTTGATTTTCGTACTCCCGCTAAAGTGGGGGCTTAATGTATCATCTTAAAATGGAAGAAATTCCATGTTAAGAATGTTTAGCCCTCCTTAGGGGATTTTTTTGACCTCCATTATATCATCCTCCCATTTCTACATCATCCTCTACTTTTGTGCCTGTTTAGGACCCTAATTGGGCCTTTTCGGGCACCTTCTACCCCACCTGACATATTTTCTAGGGGTTTTGACCCCCTGGGTCAAGGTTGACCTCAACCTTGACCTAGATTAGGTTTGACCTTGACCATAACCTAGGTTAGGGTCGACCTTGACCCTGACTAGGGTCTCCCTTTCAAAATTGGAAGCTTGTCGGTTGCCGGGGGTCATCCAAAATTTAGTTTTTCCGCTTCCGGGTCAGCTGTTTCGGGTTCTAAAGCATTGATTCCTAAATTATATTTAATATAGGTCCTGTTCTAGGGGCATGGGTCTAATTATAAATTAATTATCCTATTTTGGCCTCCTTAGAAGATTGTGCCCTAGTTTCATATAAAAGGAAGTTTTCTCCTCTCATTTTTGATAAGGGATACTAAGCGATATTGAGCATAAAAGGAGAAGTTTTAAGCATCCATTTTTCTACATATTTCCAAGCTCTCAAGGTGTTAAATTTTTCCTCTCAAGCATTAAATTTCTCCATTGAAGATCAAGGATTCAAGCTCTCAAGCCTTTGAAGGGATTAGGTGCAAACATTCAAGATTTATCATTCAAAACCCTAGTTCTAGCCATCATGGTGGTGTGATCTTCCTTCAAGATCCTTTGTGCATCCTCAAGACTCATTCATCCTCTCTTCAAGGTGGATTTCAAGCATACAATCATGGAGGTTTATGGTTTCTAAATTCCATGCTTTCATACTTACATATTTTCTTACATTTGAATTACAATTCCATATCTATTGAATATCATAGCTTCATTGTTAGATTCAATTCTACTACTTGCTAGCATTCTATACTTTATTGATTTCAAGGTTAATTCCTAAATCGGGGATTGACTAAGGAAAACCCCTCCCCCACAATAAAAAATCCTCTTTTTCTTGCAGGTACAGGTTTAGAACAGTAGATTTGAGACCAAATCTAGATACCCTTTTCGGCTTTCTTTCAGACGGCGCGAACAGATTCTCTATCGGACTTGTGCAGGTCAGGGTCGACATTATTGGGTCAAGGTTGACATTTTTGGGTCAAGGTCTACCTTTTTCATAAGACCACATCAGAACAAAAAAATATTTATGGGATTTGCTCGTCTCTGCATTCCGGTTCGGGATCAACTGTCAGTTTTTTCCAGAAATAGCCTACAGACCTCAGAAAACAGCATTCTTTGATCTGCAATTTTGTAAGGTTGGTTCTTCTTCCTATCCTTTTCAATTACTATAATCAAACATATTTGTTTAATCAATTAACAGAATTTAAGATATCCTTCTTGTTATTCTCTTTTCCAAATAGTTGATTCATTTGTGCATTAGCCCTTCCTTTGGGTTGATCAACTTGGATCTCCCATTTGTGCATTTGAGAATAAACGAGGAACATCTGATCTTCTCCCTAATCACAATTGCAATATACAATCAATCAAATTAAATTATGTGTAAAGTAGGGTTAAGGAATTCAATACACTTTAATCAAATCAAACAACAATTAATAATCAAACCCCCTATTTTACACCATTACATTAATCATATGAAATTTAATATTCCATATTAAATCATTATATTTTTATTAATTAATAATTGATTAATGAAACATTATAAGATTGATTAAATTATAATTAATGGGAAGAGGCATGTCCTTTCTTATAAATAATAATGAATAGACATGTCCCATGAAGGGACATGTCTCTCCTAGCCTCATTCCCAATATAAATGAAAGAGAGATTGTTGCATTCGAAAAGCACATATAACATAGAGTGATATTACATTTGTATCTATCCTAAAAATTTAACATGGTATCAGAGCCATACTGCAAATGTAAGTGAGTAGTTTGTTGATGGTGAATGTGTGACTATCTCAGAAAATACAGTCTCGGTGAAGGGACCATATCTCACAAATCCACCGTTGGATATTTCTAAATTTCAGATATGTTGGGGAAAAACAAAATTTGAAGAATCCCACTAGAGAGATTGGAGAGATAGTATGGGGTTCAAAAGTTATGACAGACTATGTACGGGTCTATGTGAAATTCCTGAAAGTGGCTTTCATTAAAGAGATATATTAATTTGTTATGATCGTGGTCAAGAATTAACAAATAAGAATGTATTCCAGGAAGTGTGTCTCCTTATAGAAAAAAATAATTAATTATAGAGTTTCAACTCTCTTGGAGCAATCAATTCATTTAACAAGAAGACATGAGTATTGTTTCACGATATAAGAGTGGGAATTGTAGATTGTGGGGGGATAATAACCAATGTTACATTTCCATTTGAACCATCCTTAGTGGAGAGTGAGAAAATGGTGATGATCCACTCTAGGTTGTCACTCTACATTAAGGTCATCAACATGGCTAGCATGAATAACATTATGATCTTCTGCAGTGTGTCGTCCACAAACAACTTCAAAATTTGATAAGAGTTGATATTTCCTAAATGGGCTCACCTTACAAAAGGAAATATTTGAAACTTAAGATAAGTATTCCATGTTTTATTAATGCACATGAATTATTGAGTTTTAAATTCATGCTATAATATTGGCTAGTAAAATCTTGTATGCTTCTATCTTTGGTATTTCCGTATGAGATAGTTTATTTTATAAGGTATTTGTAATCTCTCTCTGACATACCTTCATGATAGAAGCATAAGCAATTGTTTTCAAAAGGGAGTATGAATCTTCTAAGGTAACTTTGGACGAGGAGCTAAGAAGATTGATATCAAATTCAGAGGGAGTCTGACAGTTCATCCTAAGCAATCTTGGATGATCAACATATTAATATCTTCTCAATGAGTTCTTCTCTATGAGAGAAGTTCAAGGTGAAATCCCTTGTTTTCACCCTCTGTGTTGAGGCATAATGGATGTCATGTGTGTGAATCCATATTTTTAATGGTTCTACCCCCTATGTACATCATGAGGAAGTGATGACTTCCAAATGATTATTACTTGTATTTGTAAGAGTTATTGAAAGGTGATGATCTTACAATAACTTGACCTTCTATTGTGATAGACATCTTGTGATGGCTGAAACAGATCATAATAGATAGAACTTGTGGATAGAATCTCCAATTGAAGCAATCCACATTAAATCTCGTGAGTTTGTGGATAGAATCACTGATGGAGGCAATCCACACGTGAGCTTGTGGATAGAATCGTCGATTGAGGAAATCCACATTAAAGCTCATGAGTTTGTGGATAGAATCGCCAATGGAGGCAATCCACACGAGAGCTTGTGGATAGAATTATCGATTGAGGAAATCCACCTGTGAACTTGTGGATAAAATCTTTGATTGAGGCAATCCACATTAAAGCTTGTGAGTTTTTGGATAGAATCGTCGATGGAGGAAATCCACACGAGAGCTTGTGGATAGAATCGCCAATTGAGGCAATCCACCTGGGAACTTGTGGATAGAATCGTTGATGGAGACAATCCACTCTAAAGCTTGTGAGTTTGTGGATAGAATCGCCAATGGAGGCAATCCACACGAGATCTTGTGGATAGAATCTCTGATGGAGGAAATCCACTATAAATCTCGTGAGTTTGTGGATAGAATCGCCAATGGAGGAAATCCACATGAGATATTATTGATACAATCGTCGATGGAGGCAATCCACTTAAGAGCTTGTGGATAGAATCACCAATGGAGGCAATCTACCTAAGAGCATGTGGATAGAATCATTGATGGAGGAAATCCACCTGAGAGCTTGTGGATAGAATCGTTGATGGAGGCAATCTACCTGAGAGCTTGTGGATATAATCGCCGATGGAGGAAATCCACATCTTGAGACTATGTTTCTATTGATTATATCATGAAGATGATTTTTTTATTGCTTACATCATATGATTTATGTTATCAAGTGTCATATAAGTGTTGACATTGGATTGATTTATCCTCCCTAGCTAAGAGGGAGTGTTGATATTTTGTATAGCTGTGGTGAGGGTCATAAGTGTTGACATAGAAGACCACTACACATTTTGTTTGATCATCCTCCCTAGCTAAGAGGGAGTGTTAATGTTTGTAGCTTCAGTCGTATGATCATTAGAATACATATAATACATGTTGATTAATAATAATATATATTATATGTTATATTATTATTAATCATATGAAATTTAATATTCAATATTAAATTATTATATTTTTCTTAATTAATAATTGATTGATGAAACATTATAAGATCGATTAAATTATAATTAATGGGAAGAGGCGTGTCCTTTCTTATAAATAATAATGAATAGACATGTCCCATGAAGGGAAATGTCTCTCCTAGCCTCATTCCCAATATAAATGAAAGAGAGATTGTTGCATTTGAATAACACATACAACATAGAGTGATATTACATTTGTAGCTATCCTAAAAACTTAACAAAAGGGCTCCCTATCCAGTGTGTCCTATGGCGTGATGCATATTAAAGATGTGTGATCATAAATTCATTGTAAGTTTGAATACTTAGCTTCTTCTCACATTTCAATCAATATATAAAGTTGTGTGACAATCTTGTATTGAAGGAGGAACACCAGGTAGTTGCAGATAAGGGTTTCTCTCACATGATTAACTTACCTGATGATTTCAAAGAGGAGAAATTTAGATATGTGTTGAGTCATGTACATAACCAATTTATGTGGTTTTATCATCCACGTAAGATAACTAATGATGCCATTCATGCAATTACAGGTTTTTGTGCAACCGGTGAAGTACCTCAACTTAGGTCTATCCCAGAAGACATAGTCACAAAGTTAACCAAATCAAGGTGGGATAAGCAAGCGATGGCAATAAATGATATCCCTAACCTAAATGTAAGATTTTCATCCATGGTAATTAGATATAAAGTATATCACTCTAGCATGATTAATCATTGTGTGTGTGGTAAAATGTGTGATCAAAACTACAACCAAACACCTCAATAAACTATTACATCAAAAGGGGTTAGCATCAAGAAAAGAATCAAAATATCATATAAACACCCTTGAAATCAGATTATTTCTTCCTAGTTGAAGCGAGTGTAATTCTCATGAGTTCCCATCAGATTGGAAATGGAGAATCAGTGACTTGACTACCCCAAAACGGAAGATTCAATGCAAGAATGAGCAAGATGCATATACTTGCATGCTTTGCTCTCAAAAAACTTTGAAAATTAAAGTGCATAATCTAGGAAGCTAAATGCATAGTAACCATTAAGAACAAAGATAAAATGGAAATTCAAATTACCAAGAACATGAGAAATGCATCTACCATTAAACTATGAAAGGAAACTAAGATGTCATTATACTAATAAAATGAAACTACAAATGCATATGAAAGTAAACTAATATGGAAGCAAGAGCTATGAGTGCACAATAAGACCCTAGAATAAAAATAGCATTATAACTCTACTCTGTTAATATTCTTGTTATCTATAGCCATGAGCAAAGGGAGCTATCCCCTTTTATAGGAAATTCCAATGGATGGACGATTAAGATTAAGAGGCAAAAGGAAATGAGCAACGATGGAGATGAAACTTCCCTCAATCCATGTGAGCTTGATCCAAGTGATTTGATTGGCCAACCTTGTGGAGAATAAGACAAAATTGGTATTTTCCCTTTTTATTTTTTTTATTTAATTTTTCAATGTGCTTACACATGTGTGAAAGGGTTCTTTTTTATTTAAAAGGGACTTTAGGACCTCTTGATTTATCCCAATGTTTTATGTAATTTAATTATTTTAGGATTTAGGATTGATGATTTGTTTCAACAAGTTAGGATTAAAATTATGTAAACAACTTTGATTAAGTTCTCTCATAATTAGGGTTTAGGGTCTAGCTTATGAATGTCTTTGATTTAAGATTTATTAAGACCATTTAATCGGAAATAGGGGATATAGGTTTCCTATACCAATTTTAGGTTATTACATTTTCCCCTCTTTGAATTGATGTGGGAGTATCACGTTGATTCAAAGAACATTTGATGTTTGATTGGATCAGGAAATAGCTTGATATGAAGTGATAAAACTATCCCATTGATCAGAACCAATTCCAAACTTGATTGAATGAAGATCAATTGAAATTTGAAGATATTAGCTCTGAACTTGGTTGAACAAGGACTGACAGGGAAATCCATAAATATCAGCTCTAAACTTGATTAAGCGAAGACTGATAAAAGAGATTTGAAGATATAAGCTCTGGGCTTGATTGAGCGAAGACTGATAGAAGATTTTGAGCATTTAGCTTGATGTAAAGCAATGAAACTGAATGTCCATCCTCCAAGAAGATTTCACTATTTTGGATTGGTTTGAATGATGAATCAACCTGATGTGGTGTGATGAGACAAATTTCTATTCGATTGATTGCTTGGGATAATTGACTTGATATGGGCCCTGATAAAGCCAATTACCTTATTGAGAGAGGTTATCAGATTGATATGCTCCGATGAACTTGATATGCCCCTAGGGATTTAGATTACTTAATGTGTAGTGATGAAAAACACTTGATTGATCTTGATTCAAGTTAGGGCATGATGCCCCTAGATGACACTTGTTGATGTGAATCAAATGTTTTGATGTAACAGTGTTGCCCCCTTGAGAGCAAAATCAAAATGAAGTGAGAACCACAAGCCTGATAGATTGATAAAGCATTCAGGGAATGAGGTGTGAGCTTGATTTGATGTCTGGTTGGCCAATGTTGACCAAGAGTTGATCAAGGTTGACTTTTTGGATTAAAGTGTGAAGTGTGTGATAGAACCAATTACGATTAATCTCAAAGTGGAATCCTATGAGGAAAGCATTAGCGATCAACATTACTTTGAGAAGACAAGATAATCTATATTTTTTACTAGAAAACTATTATTAGATTGATTTTAGTCCCAAAAATGGATTCAGAGTCGTCCAATTAGCCAAGGGTGCAATTTTCACAATCATCGGAGCTCTTTAAAAAATTAGGTCAAAACCTATATAAGGCCTAGAGGGGTAATTTTCAAATCATTTTCACCGTCCAAGTTTGAAATTGTAGAATCCTTCTTCGAGCGAAAATGGTGGTTCTAGTGGTAGATTAGTGATTCGAGTGCATGCAGAGGAACGAACAGTCGTAGGGTTATCCACCTCCGGTAAGTAACTGAGAAACTTCACCTATGCATTCATTTTTTTAATGTTTTTCATGAATTTTTCTCTATTTTAAATGTTTTAGGTCATAGGGTCCTGGTTCATTGTACGAGATGGTGAGAGGGCTTGTACAATAAACTACTAAAAAACATTTTGTTGTTTCATCCCATTAGTTTTTTCATACATGAGTTACCCACCTTTCACACGAGCATATTCATCCAAACCTCTTTTGTCGCATGGCCCCATCGGGTTTGTCACATGGGAATAATTTTATGCTTGTAGCTTGATCCTGATTCTTATGAGTCTTGATGCCAAAAAGGTAAAACTTGTCTTTTTTCATATGAGAGGCCCATCACAGTATGATCTTATTTCCATGTGTTGTTTCTATACACTAATATTATGCTTACTACGATGGGTAATATCTTTCTCTTATTTGTGAGGTTTGTTATACTGCTAGTATGCAATCCTAGGAATGAAGTGCACCCTACGACATCTAGTAGTCAAGTTATTGATTCTAGTAGTCCTTATTTTCATCATTGGGTAGTTGGGACATCAGAGTCAATACAATCCTTACTGGTGCCACTGCAACCATAAGAGTGAGTATGACCTTCATCGGATAAAATATGGGAAACTAATGTAAACATCAAGGTATAAGAACCAGGATGACCTAAACATCATTTCTAGTTGATATCGCAAGGACACACTAGTTTCAAGGCATTCGGAGCCAAGATAACCATGAGTGTGTTCTTATGTAAATAGCCAGAATAACAAACAAGGAGATAGCTCCAAGCTCATCTTAGCATGCAAGGAAGTAGGATCAAGGGATGTGAGGCTTATCCACCTAAATATAGAAGCTATTACCACATACATCCTACTTGCTTGAAATTAACGATCATTGGAACCACACCAACAAGCAGAAATAAAAGAAAATATAGAAAATCATTGATAACAGATAGAATTCAAGAAAACATTTATGCAAATGTTTAGTCTGTGCAAGGTGTCTATGTGGGTGTTGAGAAACACCATTGTGCTTGTGATTTTTTATTGAGCCAATTTTTTGAGTGTTTTATCTGACATGTGTTGAAAAACACATATGTGTCCAAATAGGTAGTGCTAAGAAACATTGTTTGATTAAGGTGTTGAAAAACACCAGTGATGTCAATGGAAAATAGTCTGGTGGCTAGAAGACCAAGGTAGCTAACTATGAATAGAAAGAAAAATGACAAGGTATGTCGACTGAAGAACCAAAAGGAGGCCCAAAAGGAGGCCCTAAGACGAAAGAGGTCGATCAATTCCAAGCTTAAGATGTCAACTTCACTGTCTACACAAGGTCAGGACAATGCAAGGTGAGACATTCAAGCTATGGGTTGATAGATGGAGTGCTAATTACAAGTGGATCTTGTTTCTAGGTTTTCACCACTTGGCAGAATTTCTATTTTTTCTACCAAGGTGCCTGTTTACTAGGTTTTCACCGAGGCACTTTTTATTTTTTCAATTTTTTTACCTTTTTTTTATTTTTTTGTATTTTTTCATTTTTTTTCCTTTTGATCCATCAAGGCACCTATTTTCCAGGTTTTCACCAGGATGACCATTTTTTTCAGACCCTTTTTCCAAATGTTTTTGGCTTTTCTTCTTTTTGTTGTTTTTGGTATTTTTCAAGATTATTTTATCTATACAAGGACTGCTTAGAATGTCTAGCTGTAGAATTTCTTTAGGTGAAGCATGTTGATAGGGTTAGTAAAATTTTCCCCTTCTAAAGTTGACAGTTGACAGGCCCCAAATCCAAATGATGCAATGATCACAAAGGGACCCAACCAGTTGGGTTCAAACTTTCCCTTTTACTCACAATGTTGTTGGTTCTTTGAATTTTATTTGAGTACAAGGTCTCCAACCTGAAATTCTCGATGTCTTACTTTCTTATTGCAACCTCTAGACATTCTTTTATGATAGAACCTTAGGGTTTCAAATTCTTCTCTTCTTCTTTCATAAAGTAATTCAAGCTCATGGATTTTGGAAATCTGATAGTCTTCATCAGTTATGAGTCTATGCAAGGAGACTCAGAGAAATAGTATCTCTACTTCAATGGGAAATACAACTTCTGCGCCATATACAAAGTAAAATGGTGTTTCTCCTATGGGTGTTTAAATTCTATTTCTATAAGCCCATAAGGTTGGATTGAGTTGGAGATGCCAATCCTTCCCTGATTTACTTATTGTTCTGTGCAAGATTTTCAATATGTTCTTGTTAGAGACTTTAGCCTATCTGTTCCCTTGAGGATAGTAGATAGAAGAACACTATTGGGTAATCTTGAACTTATCACACAATTCATCCATATATTTGTTTTTGAATTGTCATCCATTTTCAGTGATGATAGAGGAAGGTATCCCATATCTGCAGATAATATAGTACAAGATGAACATGGATACATGTTTTCCAGTTGCCTTAAAGAGGGGAACAACTTTGACCCACTTTGTAAAATATTATGTAGCAATGATAATGAACTTGCGTCTTATAGATGAGGTTGGATATATTTTCCCTATTAAATCAAAGGATCATTGTTGGAATTGTCAGTGGGTGGTAAAAGGTAACATCTCACGTGCGGGAGCATGAATTAGGTTTCTATGAGTTTGGCACTTCTTGCAAGTTTTAGCAAACTGAATAGCATCCTTCCCCAGGGAGGGCTAGTAGTATCCTACATGCAGGAGTTTTTTATCTAATGAAAGACCATTCGAGTGAGACCCACACCTACCTTCATGGACTTCCTTTAGTGCATGTTCAGACTCATCTCATTCTAGACACCTAAGGAGAGTACCATCAAGACCTCTTCTATACAAGTCATTAGCCATGATCAAGTAACATGAGGCATTCCTTATAAGGTTTCTTTTCTTATTTTTGGATAGGTCATCATGGATAATTTGGTCATAGAGATAAGATTAGATTTGGCTATATCTTGAGGGTTTAGTGCCCATGATCGAACACACAATTTGAGATTCAAGAGAGTCATATGCGGGAACGAGATCTCTTCCACTAGGAATTCATATATGTTCCTCTAATTATAACATTGAGGCTAGAGTATCAATAGCATTAGTGGCTCTGTTTGATGCTCTTGGCACTTGTTGAAAGGTAATAAACACAAAGTACTTCTTAAGATCGTCAACCATCCTTTTATATGGCATGATATTTTCATGTTTGGTTTTTTACTGATCATTGACTTGGTTAATCACTAGCTGAGAGTCACCATAGATATGTAGTTCTATAATTTTCCACTCAATGGCCATCTTTAATCCATTTGCCAAAGTTTCATACTCAACTATGTTATTTGTGCATGGGAATATCATCTTATATGCCTTGGGGATTTTGTAACCTTGTGGTGTAATGAAGACTACTCTGGCACCAGACCCTTGTTGTGTGAATAATCCGTCAAAGAACATCTTCCATGCATTCTTTGTGAGGTGCATGATAGCTTCATCAGGAATTCTATGATCAGAGGTTGATTATCTTGAAGAGGAGCATCTACCAGATGATCAGAAATAACTTGTCCTTTGATGGCCTTCCTATCCACATATTCAATGTCGGACTCGCAGAGTATCATTACCCATTTAGCCAATCTTCCAGTGAGAGTTGTCTTTTTTAACAAGTATTTCAAAGGATAAATTTTAGCAATCAATTTGATGGAATATGCTAGCATGTAGTGTCTAAGATTTTGAGAAGAAAATACAACATCTAGACAAGCCATTTCAATAATGGTGTAGTTATGCTCATATGAAACTATTGTTCTATTTATGTATTATATTTCTTATTCTCTTCCTATCTCATCGTGTTGTGCTAACAAGGCTCCCAGTGATGTTTATGTTGCTGAAATATACAAAAGAATATGTTTTCCTGGTATTGGAGCCATTAACATAGGCAAATTTGTTAAATATTCTTGGATTTGTTGGAAATTTTTCTCACACCCTTCATCCCATTCAAATTTCACTCCTTTATTCAATGTCTTCATGAAAGGTTGAGCTTTGTCCGCGATTTGTGAGATAAACCGTCTGATTGAATGTAGCTTTCCTTGTAGAGTCCTTACTTGACTAATGTTTTGAGGCGATTGCATTTCCATGATTGTTGCTACTTTTTCAGGGTCAACCTTGATCCCTTTAGCAAGACAACATACCCAAGAATCTTACCAAAGGTTACTACAAAGGAACACTATGATTTATCCTGAGCTTGAATTGTTCCGTTCAGTCAAGAATCTTTTCTAGATCATCCAGGTGAGTAACTCTTTTTGTTGACTTTGCCAAGGTGTCATCCATGCATTCCTCCATATTCTTGTGCATCATATCATGAAATATGGTGGTCATGGACCTTTGATATGTTTCCCCAAAGTTCTTGAGACCGAAAGCCATGACATTCCAACAGAAAGTGCCCCAAGCACACATGAAAGTAGTTTTCTCTTGATCTTCAAAAGCTATCCTTATATGGTTGTATCCAAAAAATCCATCCATCCAGGTATATATCTCATAACCATCTATGAGGTCCACAATCATGTCAATGTTTGGAAATGGGAAGTAATCTTTGGCACAAGCTTTATTCAAATCCCAGAAATCTATGCAAACCTGGATTGATTTGTCGCTCTTAGAACTAGGCACAATGTTGGAGATCTAATCGGCATATGTTATGGCCCGAATGAATTCAGCTTTCAATAATTTTTCCAATTCATCTTTGACTAATAAGGCCACATGGGGATGCATTTTTCTAATATTTTGTTTGACTAGCTTGACTATGGGAGAAATCGACAAGTGATGCATGATCAAATTATCTAGCACTGGCATGTCTGAATAGAACCAAGAAAAATTGATTTTCTTTCTCATGAAGAATTGATTGAATTCCTATGTTTCTTCTTTAGATAAATATTGTGCCAAATATATCAACTGAGGTGCTTCTATTGTTCCTAGATTAACTGGTTATTTAGGTTCTAACAATACTGAAGACCATTCTTGAAAATGATTAGGTAAGAGATCAAGTTTCTCATCCTCCGGTGCCTCAAAGATGTTTTCACCATTGGATACACCATTTTATTTTTACTATTTTAGGTTTTGACATTGCCAAAAAGTGGTTTTCACCATCAGACCTCTTTTCATTTTTATTTTTATTTTTAAGGATCATAAACTTGATTTCCCCTTCTGTCATACTTATGCTCATTGCACTGGTGGAAGAGGTGAGGGGTTCAATGGAGTTTAGGTAACAAGCTAAGGTATATTAATTTGGTGAGGAAATTAGGTTTAAAGGTTCGGTTGGGTTCCACTCAATAAGCTCATGATGAACAAGGGGTAAAGATCCAACAGTTTCCAAGGATAACACTGTGTTATCAAGATCAAGGTTCTCAACTAGTAAGAGAAGATCTACAATGGCACTCTCTGAAGGACTACCTAGACCGTGATTCATCTTAGCACCACTATTGGAGTTATTATTATTGTGTGAGTTTGACCTAACTAACCTAGCATTAGTGCTTTTATTATCCTCATGAGCGGGCATGTGTTCCATGAAAGTCCTTTTGGGAACAACCTCAATCCTTGAAGTGGACCTGAGCCACATAAGGATATCCTTGTTACCATCTCCAAAGTTCCAATTTATGTTAGGAGAAAGGGGCGTTCTGTCATTATCTTCAGAATCCTTGTTAGAATCTTCTTTAGAATCCTAAGTTGCATGTTGAGGAGAGGATATTGTTTGAGCAACATTAGATCTTTCTCCTTGTTTGAACTAAGGAGTATACTTATGAATGACATTAATTTCAATATCCAGTATGGCATCAAAGAAGGAATCTCACTCATATTCATTAGAGTATGTTTCAACAAAGTGATGTAGATCTAGAAGATGGGTAGGAGCCATAGTTTTCCCCCGATTAGGGTGTTGTTCTTCTAATTCATTCACTGCATTGTCCCCATAGTCATAGTAAATGTGACTATGGTCATATGTCTCCAAATCTTGGGAGAGTGTCATAGAGCCACCTAGATTTTCCTTAGGGGTATTGTCTTCTTCATCTTGTTGAGCCTCATTATGGTGTACTAAGTTATGTTCCATACTTTTCTAAGTCTGGGGGAGGTGATTTGGAGCTTCCTCAATGGCACGCACTCAAAAATATGTGAAATAGGGGAGATCTAGTATGTGAGAGATGGAAACAAGCTACCCCCAGTTTGGATTTCTATCTTCAGGTTCTGTTCCTTGTTCTGGATCAAAATCATCCACAGATAAGCCACCTTGTTGGGCTTGATTTGTTGTCCCTTCTTCAATTATTTTAGTATCTTCCTATAATAGTAGATATGTGAAGTCATTTGGTTTGAAGAGAGTTTTATAATGGTCCCTGAATGATTGTGGCATGTAAGGTTCCCCTTGGTATCCAAGATCTTGAATGTGAAGCAATCTTTCAAAATATAATGGGACAAGCTCCGCTTCTTCTTCACTCTCATCCTTAGATATTTCTATGTGAGGATTGGTAGGGATATTTCTAACAGAAGGGTGGGATCCATGTTCACGGTATCCTAACCCTGTCTTTTCTGTGGGAATGTGAAAGTCAGAATGTATGGGTTCCAACAACCCTTTACCTTTTCCCATGGGTCTTTTCCCTTTGTAGCTCATTTTCTTTGCAAGTTGATAACCTATCCCATATTTCTTCAAGAAAATTTCAACATTCTTGATCCTTTGGACTTGATCTTCACCCTTATTAAGCCATTCCAAAACAACCATTTCCTCATTTTCCTCTGAGAGAGAGACGCGAGCCTTTACCATACCAGTCCCTTCATGTATTTCCAATTTTTTACTACTAGAGGGTTGAAATGATGATTATGGCATCCCATAAGATCTGGTGGGTGTGGGGAGGTTAGTCATGGATGGTAGAGAAGTCAACTGATATTCCCCCATACTTGTGTTCTTGATCTTCAGCTTTTCTTCCAAGCTCTTCATGAGCGCTATCTGAGAACTCGCAGAGGTTTTTCCATTGGATGCTTCCTTATAGTGGGGAACCATGCTATCTTCTTGTTTTAAGGCATTGCATGAGTAGGTATTGTCAGCTGAAATAGAGACCTTCACCCTATTGTGTGGGAACTTCACACATTGATGGTATGTAGAAGGAACCGCCTACATGTTGTGGATCCATGGTATTCCTAGTAGAATGTTGTATGCCAAAGGTAAATATAGTACTTTACAATTGACATCTTGCTCAATTGGCCCCACTCTGATAGGAAGCGCTAATAACCCTTTTGACGACCTTTCTTCCTCATCATATGCTTTTATAGTGATATTCCTTCTAAGATCAATAGCATGTTCTTAGAAACCTAATGTTGTTACATGATTAAGCGTACCAAAGTTCAAACTTGTGCCTCCATCTATCAAAACGTGCTTGAGCCTATGCTTGTGGATTATAATCTCTATATGCAAAGGCTAATTAGGGGGGTTTCTAATTGCTTTATCATCTTCCTCTGAGAAGGATAAGTAATGGGGAGAATTTAAATAACTCACCATGGTCTGAAACCAATCGATGTCAAGATCCTTAGGCACATTAGTTTCTAAAAGGGTTGTCTCAAGAATCTCCTTGTGCGATGGTGATAGCTTTGTTGGAATTGGTTTCTGATGATGTTGTTGGCATTCATGTTTTTTCATTGAAGTCAACATATGTTTCTATGGAGACAAAATAAACTGGTTACTTCTATTGCTTGTTGACTGACAGAGGTGTAGGGGTATTGTACGGTTGATTTAGAATGAGCAAAGATGATGATGTGTACAAGGATGTGTGGTGATGTTATTTATAAGGTTGAATGGTTTAATATTCTCTATTAGATGAGTTACAAATGTTTTAGTGAAGACCAAATACTGGACAGTGACAGTGATCTTTGACAGAGTTAGTCTCTGTGTTTTTAGTATAACTTGCGAGCGATATGGTTTTAGGTTATGTGAGCTTAAGGGATGGAAGAAGATAGGATAAGGAATGTTTATTATGTTTCACAATTCATAGAAATCTAGGTGACTTTAGTTGTGGCATGTGTTCTAGAGAAGACCTTTCATGGCCGACTTCAAAGATATAGCATGTATTATGGATTGCGAGCGTGGATTACGGATCTTGGATTATATTTGATGAATTGCAATTGATGTTTACTTGTTATATGTATCATGTGTATCTTAGAAAGAGGTTAAGTAATTATTTTTATATTGGGAAAGCCTAATTGGATGACCTAATTAGTTATTGTAATAGGGTATATATGAGAGATTGTTTTGAAAAGAAGAAAAGGATGTTATTGAGATAGAGACAATGAAGTGTGGAAGTTGCAAGCTTGTTTGTCTGTTGGATGCAGAGAAAAGGTTGTGATTATGGTACTTAATTCAAACTGATCAAGCAAAGACAGTTGCTATCAAACAGTTCACTAGATAGTGTATTTCCTATATACACTTGTATTTCAGAATGTAAGTCCTGAGGGTGGATTTAACCTTCTTTAGGCAGTGTGCCTAGGTAGTGAGCCCACTATTACTCTTGACTCCTAACAAGGTTTTTCCTTTAACATGGACTGTGTACTGTAATGCATCAATAAGCTCCTAACAGGGCTAAATATTTTAACAATGATACTATACTCTCAATACATTATTTGTGGGTGATAATTCCCACCAGGGTTTTACCTTTAACAGGGTTTCCTTGACAACAAAGGATTGTGTTATTGTGTTGGCATTTACTATGTTATCATTTGGATTAAATTTTTGTTTATAAAGCTTAATGTTTAATAATATGTCTCACAAAAAATTCACCCCCCTCTTAGTTGTTTTTGTGGACTTCTATTCCTAACAATTGGTATCAAAGCTACTGGTCCTTAGAGAGGAATTTTATCAACTTGAGGTGATCCTGAAGATGGCATTCTATAGGAAGGATATTCTGAAGTTTGATCCTTGAAACTTTGATAGTTGAAAGAACAAGATGAGAACATATTTGATATGCTTGGGATTCTACTACTGGATGATAACAAAGAAGAGTGTACAAATGAAGGCTGAGGATGAACTAGATAAAGCTACTAATGAAGAAAAGAAGATATTCTCACACAACATGGTCACAAAAGAAGCATTGATTAGTGCACTTTCTGAAGGTGAATTCAAGAGGTAAAATATTTAGATTCTGCACATGAAATTTGGACAAGATTGGAATCATTGTATGAAGGAGACAAGTTTATAAAGTAGGCAAAGTTGCATATCTGAAAGAAAAATATGGAAACGTTGAAAATGAGAGATGATGAGAATATTAGAGCATATGCACAGAGAGTTACTGCATTTGTTATTGGCATCAAGAACTCTAGAGGAACTTACAATGAGGAAGAAGTGATTGCAAAAATTCTTAGATCCCTGACACTTGTATACAAAACCAAAGTGAAAGCTATAGAAGAGATCATACCTTTGACAACGAATTTAAACAGAGAGATGTTGATTGGAAAAATAACTACCTTTGAGGCCACAGAGCTGGAAAGTTCATTACCTAAAGTTGAGACACCATTCAAGGCGACTGTTCATAAAAATTAAAAGACTTTATCAGGAATTGTGAGCACCCATAGTAGTAACTTGAGAGAAGACCGCAATGAATATGTTGATGAATGGGAATAGATACAAGAAGAATAAAGAAAGTTAGATGAAAAAGAGAGGTAAGGGTAAGTTTGAAGGAAATTTATCTATAAAATGTTTTTTGTGCAATAAGATAGGTCATTTTGCATATAGATGTCCTACATGGGTTCCAAAGCATAAATCTAAGTTTCATAAACCTAAGTATTCAAAGGATAAGGAATGTTATTATGCTAATGAAGGTATTTTTGATTATGGTGCTATTGATTATGATGAGATTGGATTTATTTCTATTAAGGATGATAAACCTATACATGAAGAAAGAGCCTTAGTATATCATGTTCAAAAGAAATTTGAATGGGTCATAGACATTGGTTGTTCACACCATATGACTAGAGATAAAAATAAGTTTGTTAAACTGAATAAGCATGATGGTGGTGTTGTGAGATTTGGTGACAATAATCCTAATCTTATCATTGGATTTGAATCTATATCTTTGGATGGAAAAACCAATAATGACAATGTATTACTTGTTGATGGACTTAAGCATAATTTATTGAGTGTTGGACAACTAATGGAAAAAGGTTATCAATTGAAATTTATTAATGGGAAATGTTCTATCAGAAGTAAGTCAGAAGATTTGATCACATCTAATACTAAATCCATAGCTAATGTATTTGAATTAAATACATCTGAGGCTTCTTGTTTTGTTGTGAAGGTAGATGAAAAATGGTTATGGCATAGAAGATTTTGTCATGCTAACTTTGATAATATTGTGAAGGTAAGTATGAATAATGCAGTTAGATACCTACCAAATATTGTGAAACCATCTAACACCATGTGTAGAGAATGTGTAATGGGGAAGCAGACTAGAAGCATGTTTAAAAGCAAATCTTACTCAGCAAAAGGGAAGTTGGATATAGTGCATATAGATCTATGTGGTCCTATAAGAAGAAGATCTTACTACTGTGAAAGGTACTTTATATTTTTTGTTGATGAATTTTCTAGGATGATGTGGGTTACATATCTAAGAGAGAAATTAGAGGCCTTTGAAAAATTCAAAATATTCAAAGCAAAAGTTGAGAATGAATCAGGCTTAAAGATAAAATGTTTGATATCAGATAGAGGTTGTGAGTTTACTTCAGATTTTTCAATACCTACTACGAAGAACATGGAATATACAGATAGACATCTTCTCCTAGGACACCACAATAGAATGGGGTAGAAGAGAGAATAAGAACAATATTAGATGTTGCTAGAACTATGTTGCTTGAAGGAAATTTATCACATGTTCATTGGAGAGAAGTTGTTGGTACTGCTATGTATACTTTAGATAGAATTTAGATCAGAGAAGGTACAAGTAAGACTCCTTATGAATTATGGTTTAATCATACTCCTACTGTGAAATATTTTATAATACTTGGTAGTAAACGCTATATCAAAAGAGATGATGAGATGGGAAATTTTGATGCTAGAAGTGATGAAGGGATCTTCCATGGTTATTCCACTAACAGAAAAGCCTATAAATTTTTCAATCTGAGATTGAGGAAGATGATTGAAAGTGCTAATGTGAGGATTGATGAAAATTTCCAGATGCAAGAGAGAATGTATGACCGTAATCACACTACAGAGATAAAGGAGGTTACATCAGATCAAGAACAACATTTTGAGATTGACTTTGAGATCGAGGTATGTCAAGATGACTCAAATGATCCTACTAAAATTCCTAAGACTCTGAGGTATGTTAAGAAAAACCATCCCAAAGATCAAGTTATTGGAGATGAAAATAGAGGAATGATGACAAGATAAAAATTTAAGAGATGAAATTTGTTTGATTTCTCAAGTTGAACCAAAATCTACTAATGAGGCATGTAGAGATGAATCTTGGACTAAAGCTATGTAGGAAGAATTAGAACAGATAAATAATAACAAGACTTGGGAATTGGTTCCAAGACCTAAAAACAACAATGTTATAGGAACTAAGTGGATTTTTAGAAACAAAATGGATGAGGAAGGAACAGTGGTAAGAAATAAAGAAAGAATAGTTTGAAAAGGCTACTCGCAACAAGAAGGCATAGCCTTTGAAGAAACATTTTCTCATGTTGCTAGGTTGGAAGCAGTAATATCATTTTTTTCTTATGTTGCACATAAATATTTTAAGGTGTATCAGATGGATATGAAATCTGCATTTTTGAATGGAGATCTAGAGGAAGAGGCATACATTGAGCAACCTAATGGATTTCCTTTGACAAAAGATGAAGACGTGGTTTTCAAGTTGAACAAAGATTTGTACGAACTTAAAAAAGCACCAAGAGCATGGTATGCAAGAATGGACATGTATCTTTTTCGTCTTGGCTTCAAAAAAGGTAATGCAAACTATAATTTGTACTTAAGAACTAGTGAAGATGGAAGTCTAATCATAGAAGTTTTTGTTGATGATATCATTTTTGGAGGAAATGATGAAATGATTAAAAGGTTCTCTAAAGAGATGGAAAATGAATTTTAAATGTCAATGATTGATGAGATGAAATTTTTCCTCAGATTTTAAATTAATCAGAACAAGAGTGGTATTTTCATTTCTCAAACCAAGTATCTTAAGGAAATGTTGAATAAATTTGGAATGAAAGATTGTAAACCTATTGGGGCACCCATGGTGACTGTTTACAGACTTACTAATAATGATTAAACTTAGAGTGTTTTTCAGACAAAGTATAGATCAATGATTGGAGGTCTACAATATCTAACTCACACCAGACCAGATATTGCTAATGTAGTTGGAATTGCGGCAAGATATCAAGTAGATCTTAACGAGACACACCTTGTTGTTGTGAAAAGAATTTTTAGATGCTTAAAAGGGACAATAGAGTATGTGTTATGGTATGAAAAATATGATGATTTTATCTTACATGCATATACTGATGTTGATTGGGCTGGTAGTGTAGATGAAAGAAAGAGTACAAGTGGAGGAGCATTTTTCCTTGGAAAAAGGTTGGTTTCATGGTTAAGTAAGAAGTAGGATTGTACAGCTCTGTCTACTGCTAAATCTGAGTATGTTTCTGCTACTATAAATTGCACACAAATTGTTTGGATGAAACAAATGTTGAAGGATATTGGAATAATTTTTGAAGAGCTAGTGGTTATCCATTGTGATAACACTAGCATAGTGAACATGTCAAAGAATCTAGTAATGCATCCAAAGACTAAACATATTTCCATCAAGTATCATTATTGTTAGATTGGGTGGTTGTCATTGCACCAAAATCTCAAACTATTAATGCCCGATACAACCACTAGACTTATAAAATCCACAAGAGGTCGTTAAACCCTTGTCACCAACTGCTCCATGGCCTGACTGAGACCAAGGGTGCATACCTTGAAACAATCCCACCCTCAGGACATGCATGGGGTTATAACCTATGAATTTAGCTATGATAACAATTGTTAAAAGTCATTTCTTGAGAGACAAGGTAGCAAAGAAAGAGATCAGATTGGAGTATATCGGCACAAAGGAACAGATAGCAGATATATTTACAAAATGTTTTCCAAGGGATGCCTTTGATTATCTCAGAGGTATGCTTTGGGTGCAAGACCCTCCTTGTGAGAGCTAAATTAATGTTGGAATGCATCATTCTAGTGGATTTTAGAGCTATATTATTTTATGGACTTGATGTATGGATCTACTCCTCAGGGGCAGTGATCGTAGGAACATTATAAAACATATTTGGGTGATTTTGTACTTGGTTACTGTAGGCATGAAGAAAGAAGAATAGTTATGGCACCCTTTTCCATTATTTTCAAAGGGGAATAAATTCTATGAGACCCTACTCTTTAGATCAGAGAGTTGTGTTGAGGATATTGAGAAGATTGTATTGAGAGAGTATTTTTGGGTTAATGGATTTTCCCATATGTTTCCATCAATACCAAAGGGGGAGATTGTTAGAATTGGTTTTTGATGATATTGTTGGCATTCATGTTTTGTCATTGATGTTAACATATGTTTCTATGGAGACAAAACAAATTGGTTACTACTATTGTTTGATGACTGGCAGAGGTGTACGGGTATTGTACAGTTGATTCAGAATGAGAGAAGAAGACGATGTGTAAAAGGATGTGTGGTGATCTTATTTCTAAGTTTGCATGGTTTAATATTGTCTATTAGATGAGTTACATATGTTTTAGTGAAGACTAGGTACTGGACGATGACAATGATCTTTGACAGAGTTAGTCTTTGTGTTTTTAGTATCACTTGCAAGCGATATAGTTTCAAGTTATGTGAACTTAAGGGATGGAAAAAGACATAATAAGGAATTTTTTATTTTTTGCAAGTCGTAGAACTCTTGGCGATGTCATTTGTGGTGTGTGTTCTGGAGAATACTTATTTGTGGCCTACTTCAGAGATATAGCATGTATTATGGATTGCAAGTATGGATTATATTTGATGAATTGTAATTGATGTTTACTTGTTATAGGTACCGTGTGTATCTTAGCAAGAGGTTAAGTAATTATTTTTATATTGGGAAAGCCTAATTGGCTGACCTAATTAATTATTGTAATAGGGTATATATGAGAGATATTTTTGAAAAGAAGAAAAGGATGTGATTGAGATAGAGACAACAAAGTGTGGAATCTGTGAGCTTGTTTTTTTGTTGGATGTAGAGCAGAGGATTTGATTATGGTAATTCATTGGAACTGATCAAGAAAAGACAGCTTCTATGAGACAGTTCACTGGATTATGTATTTCCTATATACACTTGTATTTTGGACTGTAAGTCCTGAGGGTGGATTTAACCATCTTCAGGCAGTGTGCCTGGGCAGTGCACCCACTGTTACTCTTGACTCCTAATAGAGTTTGTCCTTTAATAGGGACTGTGTACTGTAATGCATCAATAAGATCCTAATAGGGCTAAATATTTTAACAGTGATACTATACTCTCAGTACATTATTTGTGGGTGCTAATTCCCACCAGGGTTTTATGTTTAATAGGGTTTTCTTGACAACAAAGGATTGTGTTATTGTGTTTTCATTTACTATGTTATCATTTGGATTAAAGTTTTGTTTATAAAGCTTAATGTTTAATAATTTGTCTCACAATTGATTCACCCCTCCTCTCAGTTATGTTGGTAGACTGTTATTCCTAACAATCTTAAGCAATTCTAGAATGGAAATCTAAGTAGGAGTTTGTTGTAGCTGATCAACCAAGTTATGGTTTGTAGCTGGGAGTGATAAAGATGATTTCTTTTATGTCAATGGTTTTTTTGTTGGTCTAACATTTTGCTTGGATGAAGGTTCTACCCCCTTAAGAGTAACCTTGGACTGATTGTGAGTGAGAACATTGGTGGACTCCGCCTCCTTATCTTTGATAATGATGATGTTGACTGATTGATCAAAGGTTTTGAGCATGTGAATCACATTTTCAGTACTTGTGTAGGTGGTGTTCACCTTTTCTTCTTGGTTTTTTGAAGACTCTCCCTTTTCATAGGAGGGTACAGGTTATTTAAAAGCTTTATAATCATCATTCGATTTGTGTTCACCAACTTTGATAGTATTGTTGTCAATGAAATTTGTATCACATGTCTCAATTTCATACATTCATTAGTCAAATGCCCTTTGTTCTTGTGGTACTCACAGTAGTGGTTATCATTCCACCACTTGGGCTTAACTGTTGGTTTCCAAGGCTTCGAATCAAGTATTGTGATAATCTTGTGGGAAACCAATGTTTTCAATGCGTCTGCAAGAGGTTGTCCAAGAGGAGTGAATTTGCACTTAGGTCTTGGCATTCATGGTGCTTTGTCTTTTTGATCATCTTGGGCATTCTTGGTTGAACACTTAGTATTTTCATTGATCTTAGAAACTTGGATGCTATTAGAGAGATTAAATACTCATTCTTTGGGTTTGTACTCGGGTGAGTCAACTACGCCATCATTAACCACATTTTTTTATTCCAATATTTGTTTATGTCCTTGTCATTTCCATTGTTAGATTATTTGTTGTCTTTACACAAGGTGAGTTCACCTTTCTTCACGATGACTTCCTCAATCCTGATGGCATCGTCGACCATGTCACTAAAGGAAGTTTATTTTTGCATATGAGTCACATAGTTGATTTCAAGAACCAAGTTGTTAATGAAGATGTCAATTTTCTTAGAATCAGGTATTTATCTAGGATATCTTGCGAACAATTTTATCCATCTTTGAAGAAACTTGACAAATGGTTCATCGGTGTGTTGTTTAGTGTTGCACATATTCAACATAGTGACCATATGTAAGATATTATAAGAATAGTGCTGGATAAATTTTTGCACAAGTTCATCAAATGTATGGATACTAAGCAATAGTTTTTTAAACCATTCTAAGGCATGGCCGTAGAGGCTTTGTGGTAACAATCGCATCAAGTATGTCCTTTCATGCATAAAAATCATGCTAAGAGCACAAAATTCCCTCACGTGATCTTGAGGGTCGCCCTCCCCATTTTATGTGTCATATTTAGGAATTTCAACCTTAGGGGGGAATGGTGGCATGTGCAACTTATTGGAAAAAGGGAAGGGAGATATAGATTTCAACGAATACTTACTAGAATGTTTCTCTTTCACTTTCTTTAATTCCCTTAGTTCCCATCTCATATCTTGCAATTGTTGATTAAGGATGTTGATGGGGGACACCTCTTCTTGTTGTATTAGCCCCCAATATCAAAGTCAAGTGGAATTTTGACACCTGTAGATGCGAGATGCATAAATTACTTGTCCTTGTCAAGATGCATAAGAGTGTGCATCATCTTTTGGAAATGTTTGTCTTGCTGACATCTTTTAATCTCTTATTCAATGGGTTCTTTGATCGAGGAAGAGGCACTAGTATAGTGAATTTGTTTGTCATGTTGGGATCCCCAATCATAAGCTGACATCGTCGATGTGTTTTTCATAACCAGGATTGACTGATCAAAGATAGGTATTGACTGATGCGGAAATGAGGTATCTATTTGTGGGATTTTTTTATTGGCTCTTAGCTGATCATTGGTAGCTTTTCCCTTTGAATCGAGATCAGATTTTTGACTTCTCATTTGGACCATGAAAGACAATTGAGGTTACAATCCCAAAATGACTAGGTTGGTGTATCAATGTCTCAGACTTCTGAATGATCGCTTGTTAATAGCTTAAAAAGAGGTAATGAAAAGATTCGTTGATCGGGGTACAAGGTATCGTGTTTTGAGGTCTGAATACCTGTTGGACGACACTTGTGATGGAGTTGATTTGTGATTGATTTTTGACAAAGAAGCATAGGACAAGAAAGACCATGTGAGAAACTAAGGTGAGACATGATGGTAAGCCAAGTCATGTGGTCAAGAACTGGCAATTTCTATGATAAGACATTGTAATTAACTCAGTGAATGAATTGCAAAGATACCAAAGATCAATTTGACTTGATTGAGATCCCATATGACAATTTTGTGATTCCCATATGATTTTCTTCCCCCAATGAGTTTTTTTGTACAACAATTCTAAGGGAAAAAATGACAGGACAACCTAAGACAGTTTGCCACTTGTTTTTGGACAAAAATTTGAATCATGTTTGCTCAAATGTAAATTTATGAAGGTGTGTTGTGTTGTCAAGAATGTTTTTGTTGTTGGAAGTGTCAAGATTCAAGTGATTCAAATACATCAAGTAGAAAGAGGGGATGATGAAACACTTTCTATCCCTAGAGTCAACTTGGCTTAGTATAAAAATATTTTCCCACGCTTGATATTCCTTCGCCTCACACAAAGTGATATTGGATTTTTCCAAGACTATGCACATTGTGGGTTTTGAAAAGAGACTCAATGCTCGAATCACATAGGATCCCTCATGCCACATTCATATTTTTGAATGCCTTTGAGAATACATATGGTGAGTGTAGAAAACTTCAAGTGATCTGGGTGATCCACTTGGATTGATCCTTGCACAAATATTATGATACTTTCAAAGGTAAGTCGGGTAGCTTCTATCTAAAAGTGTTTAGTAAGGACATCCATTCATGACTATCCCTTGTAGTTTTGCAAGATAAATTAAGACATATATCCATACAAGCACCCAAAATGCATAGTCTTGCAAGCAATATTGAGACCTCTTAACCCTACAAAAGTTGAATGTACTCCCCTTGTAGTCTTGTAAACAAGATTGAGACCAAAATGGCCCTACAAACACCTAGTCAAATGTAGTCTTGCTTAACAACATTGAGGCAAGTAGGCCCTACACATGAAGAGGCATTACAAGTAGAAAATAGCCAAGTCTTCCCTCTCTTTGGATTTAAGGAAGCTTTTGATTATATTGGGATGGAGTAGTTGAGTCTACTTGTTCCCCACTTGGGTTGTTCCCAAAAGATTACTATCTTGGCAGGCCCTCTAAAGGTAAATGCAAGAAAGAAATGGATAACAAATGGAAGGTTAGGATTTCTAATTCCCCAAAGAGGAGAAGAGAATACTCTCCTATTTATTTTTGTTTCTCCCAAACATGCCAAGCACACTTGATTTTCCCAAAATAAAAGCATTGTTTTCCTAAGCTCAATCAAACATGTTTGGGTTTCTGATTCTCCCAAAAGAAGAAGAGAATAATCCCCTAATGTTCAATTTAACCCAAAAAAACAACACCCTAATTAACCTAGGTGCCTAAAAAATCATCTAAGAAAGCACATGTTTTGTTTGGTTGATAAAATCACAAGGCAACCTGCAAATACAAGCATTAGTAGTTTCACAACTTTTATTTCTTTCAAAAGCATCCTACAAGCACAAAAACATTAGTAATCTTTACAAATTGTGTGCTAGTGAGACTTTGGCAAGCGAATATTTGTCTAAAAATTATGAAAAAAACTAGTTAAGCTGCAAAACCAGAGAGAAAAAAGATCATTCAACACATGTTATGGGTTAGGAAATCAAAATTATCTCAATAAGACCCCTAAAAACACTCTTTGTTTTTGAAATGACAAATCACGGAGAGCAGACTATCAGTGAAACTCATACAACAAAACATATGTTACCATATGAAAAAACATACTAGAATGAAGTGTCACATGACAAATCCAATAAGCATAAAACACAATATAAATGGAAAGCAGACTCGTTCAACAGAACATGTGTTTCCATACGACAAACTACTAAATAGAGAATTGTCATACAAGTGGGATAAGGGACAATATGATGGTGATCACAGTTTCGTCAATAATGTGCAAAAATCACGAATAAGAAGAAAAGATTAATTTTTTGCCCCATGGTGGGTGCCAAATGTGTGTGGTAAAATGTGTGATCAAAACTACAACCAAACACTGCAGTAAACCATTACATCAAAAGGGGTTAGCATCAAGACAAGAATTAAAATATTGTATAAACACCCTTGAAATTGGATTATTGCTTCGTAGTTGAAGCAAGTGTGATTCTCATGAGTTCCATAAGATTGGACATGGAGAATCAGGGGCTTGACTACCCCAAAATAGAAGATTCAATGCAAAAATGAGCAAGATGCATATACTTGCCTGCTTTGCTCTCAAAAATATTTGAAAATAAAAGTTCATAATCTAGGAAGCTAATTGCACAGTAACCATGAAGAATAAAGCTAAAATGGAAATGCAAATTACCAAGAACATGATAAATGCATCTACCATTAAACTATGAAAGGAAACTAAGATGCCATTATACTAAGAAAATAAAACTACAAATGCAAATGCAAGTAAACTAATATGGAAGAAAGAGCTATGAGTGCACAATAAAACCCTAGAATGAAAATAGAATTATAACTCTACTCTCCAAATCTTCTTTTTATTTCTAGCCATGAACAAAGGGAGATATCCCCTTTTATAGGAAATTCCAATGGATGGACGATTGAGATTAAGAGGCAAAAGCAAATGAGAAACGGTGGAGATGCAACTTCCCTCAATCCATGTGAGCTTGATCCAAGTGATTTGATTGGCCAACCTTGTGGAGAATAAGAAAAAATTGTTATTTTCCCTTTTTATTTGTTTTATTGATTTTCAATGTGCTTACACGTGTGAATGGGTTCTTTTTTATTTAAAAGGGACTTTAGGATCTTTTGATTTATCCCAATGTTTTATGCAATTTAGGTATTTTAGGCTTTAGGGTTGATGATTTGATTCAACAAATTAGGATTAAAATTATGTAAGCAATTTTGATTAAGTGCTCTCATAATTAGGGTTTAGGGTCTAGCTTATGAATGTCTTTGATTTGAGATTTATTAAGACCATTTAATCGGAAATAGGGGCTATAGGTTTGCTAGACCAATTTTAGGTGATTACAATAGTATGCCTAGTGCAGCGATTCATATTGCATACATGATGGTGAAAGATGTTGGGTATGACATGTGTGTTGTGATGAGAGATATGTTTTATCAAAACATGGAGAAGATAAAAAGGGATAAAAGGAAAGTATTTAAGTACAGTCAATTGATTATGGGTCTATTCTTTTACTTTCAAAACTACTTTCCTGGTATTGGTCCTATTAATTGGGTAGAAGGTACACCAGTTGTGGCCCAGTTGAGGAATTGTGTTAGATTATTGGGTTATGACTTCAATGAGAAAACTTGGGGTTATTTTAAGGACTTTCAAAGTATAATGCATCAAAGGGAAAGAATACTTGCAAATGTTGTTGAAAGATATAAGGATGACATTTTTATGGTGGACATTGATACCTGTCAAATGGAGGCAATAGTGTCTAGGACCTCTTGGGCCATGCCTATGGGTTATGAGGTAGAAGCTGATATGATAAATCTACATGTTGAAGATCTATTGTCAAAACCGGTAGATCCAAATGAACCTAGGTTTGGAATATATAAAGAGAAGAGCATGGAAGTCCATAGAAAATTGAATCAACTGGTAATAGAGAAAAAGATAAGAAATAAAGTAGAGCAATTGGCTCTACAAAATGGCTTCACATAGGAAGCCATTGACAAGGAAAGAGAAAGACATGATGTAGAAAAGGCTGGAACATCTGGAGCAGCAACAATAGTTGCAAAGGAAGATGTAGAATTTGTTTCTTCTATAACTGGTAGTGCCCCAACCAATAGAAACACTAGGATTTCCATAGCTACACTAGTAAAGAAGGAGAAAATATCTCCTCCAGAAAAGGCACCAGTGAAGGAGAAGAAAAAACCTACAAAATCATAACCCAAAAAAGTGAAGGAGTCCACTGCAACAAGAGGAGTCACTAGCAAAAGGAAGAAGGAGAAGGCTTGAAGATTTTAGAAGGTTGAAGAAGAAGAAAAAGGTACAAAGTTTGATGAAGAGAAGAAGAAGTCGAGGTTAAGTGGAAAAAGGTCAAAGGTAGTTGGACCCCCTACTGAAAAATCTATTAAATCATATATCAGTAAGTTTATTTCAATAAATAAAATAGGGGATAAAGTCTGAACGTGGGGTGTATTGTTTGATGTTAAGAAACATTATGATAAATTCAATAAAGAAGAGTATAGAAAGATTGAGGATGCAGTTGTGTTTAGTATGTATAAATTTAGTAAAGCTCTTATTGAACTACAAGGTCAAATTCCCACATCTCTGTTTAACAAGATTGAAGCTAGGTGGTGTACTACATTAAAGAAAGACAATGAAATGATAGAATATGTTTTAGTCTAGTTTCAACCAGAAATGTCAAAAGAGGAAATCAAAGAGCTCTTAAGAAAGTTAGATCAACATTCAAGACCAAGAAAAGGTTGACAAGGTTACTCATTGGAGAATCTCAATCAATTCAAGATGAAACAGAGGCTATCCTGAAGAATATTTTTGGGTATTGAAGAACAAGAAAAAGAAGAAGAACATGAACATGAGCCATTGATAACTCATATTGATGAAGGATGGAATATTGATGGTGTAAATGTCACCGTAGATGACATTCCACTTATGAATTATATAGATGAGCCTAGGGATACAATAGACAATCAGGTGGATGCTCATGACACCACAGAAACATATCAAGTTATGACTAATAGTACCTTAGTCAAAGTTCTCATCGCTGAGCAGCAACAGGTACTAGTAGCAGAGGAAACCGATGGAGTTTAAGATAAGGAGAAGTAAGAGCATGCACATAATGAGGATGTGTAGATGAAAGGAGAAAAGGAAAGACAAGAGAAACAAGAGGAGAACACAACAAACAAGGAAAAATAAAAGGTAACATTTTCTATGTCAATTGTTCATCAAAGTTTTGATGAGATGGATGAAGATGATATGCCCGTAATTCAAGGGAAAATATACTTGAGCACAATGATTCCTAATGAGATGATGAATTTTGCTACATGGATATTAAGTATAAGACCAAAAGGGATCATAAGAATAGGAGGATAAAATAATACAGTCTGCAAGAGATATATTGTCATACTTAGTGCCTGAGGTAACCTATAATGAAAAAGAAGCACCTATTGAACAATTGGGTCAATTAGTGATAGTTGTAGGTGATCAAATGCAAAGTTTAGAAGATGCAACAACAATAAGGGCATAAAAGGATTATGAGAATAAGAAATCATAAAATTTATCCCAACGCATTGCACTTAATAGAGGATTATTGACAGTTGGTGTTAATAGGATAAAAGAAACATTGATAGAAGGTGGTAAGATCCTTAAATCTATTTTTTAATTTCTTATAGTTTTTGAAATGTATTGAGTAGAAAAGAGTTGAATCTCAACAACAGCTACAGAATTTAGTTGCCAATTTTGATCCAGTGAACCATTCTGTAACAAGTTTTGGAGCTCTGGTAAGCACTGTTAATCATAAGCTCAAAACTTACAATAATGAGCACGAGAAAAGGATAGCAACATTGTTGGAGCTATAGAGTCTACTGATTCCCAAGTTGGAAATTTCTCAAAAAGTATTTAAAGATGCAATAATTGTATTATCCATATCTGATATGAGCACAATGGATGCATTGGAGGAGTTATCCTATCTTCTATGCGGTCATATAGTGATCATAGAAAACCTCAAGATGATATGGGAGAATGATCTACAGGTCGTAAAGACCAATTTTGTGTTGGAAAGTGTGCAATATATGACTATGCTTATGTTTTCATTAATGGAAACATAATCCTCTATAAAGGTCGCTTGGTATGAAGATGTATTTTGGATTATCAACTAAGTGAAAAATGCCAAAGTACAGAGACATTTCACAATATACAGTCAACATATTCTGATTGGGGAGTACATGATACACATCATGATGACATGCAAGGTTGGATATATAATGTATGGATTATACTATAACTTCTTTTATGGTTTCTATATTTTTGATGATGTTTGGCGAAAGTTACAGTATGAAGAAGGCGTGCAAGTATAGTGGACAAAGTATACTGGGTATGTGAAAGGTTGTGAATTTTAAGGGTGTTACATGTTGCATCTTTGTGATTAAATTTTTGTTTTATGATAGGTCCTCACCTATCTTGGAGAATGAATGGTTGCTTCATGTATATTTTCTTATGAGTCATGGTTATACATGTTTTGTGAAGAATTAGTGAGCCAACTGATAAATAAAGTTGATCGGGTATATATATGTGAACCTTTTGGGTTGCGAAGTGTATTGATAAGAAGTTTGGATGGATAATGAAAGAATAAGTGGAGATTCTATGATTATTGTTGTGAGATTCAACTAGAATTGATTTGGCATATCAGATTTTACTACAATTCATTTTTCTATTGTAAACTTCTCTTTGTAATCTGGACAATGAGTCCTTGTAGAGCAGTGAGCTCCATTGTATCACCTGTAACAGGGTTTATCCTTTAACAAGGATTTGTACTAAATGTAATATTCAGCTCCTAATAGAGCTAGGTCTCCTAACAGGGACATTATACTCTTAGTGCATAATTTTTTGGTACCATCCCTACCAGGGTTTTCCCTTAGCCAAGGTTTCTTTGAGAACAAATATGGTGTTATGAGTTATTTACTTTATACATATATTCTTATTGTTTCAGTTATTGCATGGTTAAGTTTCAAATGGTTAAGATTAACTAGAAGTGATACAACATTGATCCCCCCTCTAAATGTTTCTTGATCCTAACAATTGGTATCAGAGCTTCTGGCCCTTGAAGAAAAATCCTAACAACTTGAGGGAGATCCTAATGGATTCAAGTAGTTTGGAAGAAAATCTTGAAGTGGTACTTGAAGACCTAGATAAGGATAATGCTAATAATATGGAATTAAAGTTCAAATTCAGAAGAGCTGAAGATTATTTAAAGAAGATTAAAGAGCAACTTGAACTCTCAAGGAACAAAAGGCCCCAAAGAAGTCTACTAAACAGGTGAACTTAGAACTTGATGATGACATATTTTTCCATTAGTATTCAAGGGAAACCATTTTTGAACCGTCAGTACAATATCACCGAAAGATAGATTTATAGTGCAACCCAAAAAAATAGTTAACAGAGGTCACCAAAAATGTTAAGTACAGAGGAACCCGACAGACAGATCACTATGTAAACTGACAACATAATTCACAGAGGAACCCGACAAAAGTTTATGGTGTAACCCGAAAGTGCAACCCGAGAGGAAAGTCTACAGAGCAACCCGACAGGGAGGATATAGAGCAACCCGAGCACCAATCTACTGAGAGAGAGTTTTATTCTAAGAAATTAGGATCTGACTTACACGTCAGATAAAACACTTAAGTTTTATATTTAGCTTAAAGCTTAGCTTTAAATCCATTTCTTGAGGTACAAGTAAAGTAATTGTAATTGTTTTAATCAGTCTAACTGATTGAAAACATGCAAACTAGGAGATCAAGGTCAAGTTGTAAACCTTTGATCATAGAGTTATCATTGTAAAGCATGAAAATTATTTAGGTCAAATTCATTCTATAAATAGATGTGTAATCAATCAGAATAAGATGATGTGATGATGATTGTAGCCAAGGAGCACATCTATGGATCAGATACATAGTTCTATGCAAAGGGACATCAAAAGATGGAATCAATTATAAAGAACAAGATCCAAGGCTACCAAGAAGAACAGAGGTATTAATCAGTCACTGTAGGTGATACATCATATTATAAACTTAAATGGATCTGTACTCAAAAATTCTAAATTGCATATACTTAGGTCAATAAGTATTTTTTTACTATATTCTAACAAGTGTAGCAAATAGAATAAATCCTTTGAGAAGGTGGACTTAAACCTTTTGTAAATCTCTTAACTGAGAGCACACTAAATAGTGTTGAAAAAACTCTTAACAGAGTAGACCTTAACCAGTCTAAACATGTTACTCCTAAGGTAAGATCATCAGAAGTGATCAAACTTGTAAGCCTTAACCGACCCTTTCCATTCTACAGATAGTGAAGTTTTGTGGGTTTCATCCCCACCGCAGTTTTTACCTTCTAACAGGGGTTTTCTACGTTACCAAATATTGTGTCATGTGTCATTACATTTCATGAATGTTTCTATGAATGTTAACATGAAAATTAAGTTTATGAATTGATATTACATGCATAAAGATAGAATATCATATATGGTCAGTAATGCAAGGATTTTATTACTAAAGGATTAAGGTTAATTGAAAAAAAAATTTAAGGGTACTGATTCACCCATCCCCTCTCAGTACACACCATTCCATTATTCCAACACTTGCAGCCCTACAGACTGCAAAACTTGTAGATATATATGATTCACCTCTAGTAGTAGTCGCAGTACATGATGAAACTCCTACCCCTCCCAGCAGAACTTTGGAGAGGAATACAACTGTCAAGATAGATAAGAAGGAAGAAACAACTGTGAGGACAACTAGGTCCTCTAGGCCGAAAATGATGTCATCTAGACCATGAACTAGAAAGAAGCACTTGGCTACTCCACCCAAGGATGAGTCTCCTACTAAGAAACAAAACAAAAAAGATAAAGTCAAGGAGAAGAAGACAGAGAAGGCAACTAAACCATCTCACAAAGAGGTTGAGAAAGCACATGAAAGATACTTGTGGAAACCCAACTTAAGTCAGATACAGAAAATAATAGTAGAGAAGGGAAAGCTTAATCAAATTCCTAAGTACTATGACAGATATGAGGTAAAGGATAGACCTAGGATTGAGGACATTATGATAAATCACATGTTGGTCTTCAAGAAGAACTTAATTGAATTTGAAGGCAGTATCCCTAAAGATTTGTTTGACCAATTGGAAGAAAAGAAGCAAAGAGCCTTAGTGGAGGATGAAAAGATTCATGTTCAAACTTAAAGAGATAGATAGGCTATTGAAACATTTCAATCCCTTGCTAAGAACAAAGAATAGAATAATCAAAATCATGGCAAGGAAGTATGATGAGATAAGAGAAGAAACTCAAAAGGCAATAGACAATGTATTTCTTTCTGAAGGACTAGAACCACTAAATCCAACCCTTGTAGCACAAAATCCTAAGGACATTAGGATTGGAGAGTCATCTAAGTCTACGCAAGCACAAGTAGAGTCTTCCAAGGATGAAGATGATACAAATCAATTTTACCAAATAGTAAAATAAACTTATTTCTTTATAGCAGGAGTGCATGTATCTTTGGATACTTCACAAGATGTTGTTGACCCTTTTCAAGGGAATCTTGTATCTAAAAATGAAGTAATGACAAAAGTTCAAAAGGAGAGCACACAAAAGGACCCTAATGTGACTACCGAGGAAGAACTAAAGGAAATTGTAGCTTAAGGGAAGAGAGAAGCAGAAGTTGAGGTTAAAGTTGAGAAGGAGGTAAACGTATCTCCCGGTCCTGATCTGACTCCTATTAAGGATAAATCATTGATAGCAACATTGTTGGAAAGTGATACAAAGCCTCTAATAACAAGTTTTGATGACATGGATGAGGATGACTTGATAAATTTATCTCTGATGGCCTTTTTCAAGGCTTAAGAAGGATCTGAATAAAGGACTAAGAAGAAAGCTAAGGTGTTGGATAGGGCAATGGAGATGGTGAAAAAACTTTTACCCATGCCTCTAATTTGTCAAGGAATTGATGCAACAAACAATCTAAAAAAAGTCCTAGATGAATTTGATACACATTTTGACTCCTTGGAGAAGGTCATAGCAGAGAAGGTTGAGAAAGAATACATGGAGAAGAAACTTATTGAGGTATGCAAGTCAATCTCTTGGGATATGAATGTCTTGGACTGTCCTACTAAAGGGGTTAAAGCCTGAAGTAGTCATGGAAATAAATTATATAACATTTGCATCAATCCTGTCAGAAATGTCCAAAACATTCTGGACATTATTCTTAATGATGAAAAGTAGTTTGATACCATAGTGAAGGAATGTGAGTCATCCATGCAACCTATTTCTGATTTTGACAAAGAATTGTCAATAATTTTTTATAAGATCAATGTGTTGGAGATAGAGAAACAAAGAGTACTCAAGAGGTTCTCAGAGTTAAGTATTTGGAACTGGTGAAGAATTCTTGTACTGGACTTGTACCTACAGATCTGAACAATGCAAATATCTCTTCATTTTCACTGAGTGGATTAATCCATGTTGCCCAAACATTGAAGAAGACATGGGAGATTGATGTACAGACCTTGGAAACCAATTTCTAAGACATACTTCACTTGGTTTGATGTATGGACAGTAAACTTTATATATATAGTTACCTTTTTCATTGATGTCAAAGGGGGAGTGATAAGGTGAAAAATGATATGTATAGATATGTATAGGCAGTAATAAAGGAGTATGCACTTATGGGGAGTATAGTTTTTGTTTGGTACTGTACACTTAGTCATTTTTCACTAAGTGTTGTCATCAATGCCAAATGGGGAGATTGTTGGCAAGTGTTTAGTATATGACTATGCTTATGTTTTCATTAATGGAAACATAGTCCTCTGGAAATGTTTCTTGGTATGAAGATTAATTTTGGATGATCAGCTAAGTGAAAAAATCCTAAGTATAGAGACATTTAACAGTATACAATCAACCTGTTCTGATTCACGAGTACAGGATATGCATCATGATGACATGTGAGCTTGGATTTATGATGTATGGAGTATACTACAACTTATTTTATGGTTGCTAGAGTTTTGATGATGTCTGGAAAAAGTTATAGTATGGAAAAGGCGTGCGAGTATAGTGGACAGAGTATACTGGGTATGTGAAAGGTCGTGAAGTTTAAGGGTCTAAAGTGTTGCATCTTGGTGATTAAATTTTTGGTTTATGATAGGTCCTCACCTATCTTGGAGAATGAATGTTCATGCCACATATATTTTCTTATGATTCATGGTTATACATGTTTTGTGAAGAATTTGTGCGACAACTAAGAAATAAAGTTGATCGGTTATATATATGTGAACCTTTTGGGATGTGAAGTGTATTGATGAGAATTGTGGATGGAAAATGGAAGAATAAGTGGAGATTCTATGATTTTTTTTAGAGCTTCAATTGGAATTGATTTTTCCTATCAGATGCTACTACAATTCATTTTTCTATTGTAAAACTTCTCTTTATAATCTGGATAGTGAGTCCTTGTAGATCAGTGAGCTCCATTGTATCACCCCTAACAGGGATTTGTACTAAATGTAATATTCAGCTCCTAATAGGGCCAAGTCTCCTAACAGAGAAATTATACTCTTAGTGCATAATTTCTGGGTATCATCCCTACTGAGGTTTTCCCTTGGCCAGGTTTTCCTCCAGAACAAATATGTTGTTATGAGTTATTTACTTTATGCATATGCTCTTATTGTTTTAGTTATTGCATGGTTAAGTTTCAAATGGTCAAGATTAACTAGAAGTGTTACAAAACTAATTCCCCCCTATCAGTTTTTCTTAATACTAACCTTTTGGTGATGAATTCAATAGATTATAATAGGTATATGCTACTCTCTATAAATGAGATTTTGAAATTTTGTTTATCTTTCTATACCTTTGTCATTGTTGTCAAAGGGGAAGTAGTATAGAGTCAAAATTTGGCTAAGTAGTTGCAAGGGGGAGTAGTATAGATATATCATGATGTGCTACATGTAATTGGATGATCTTTTTAAAATTACCTTAGGGGGAGTAATCCTAAGGGGGGCTATTTTTTTGCTTGAAGCTCTATGCTTGATTGATTTCATTTTTGCATAGTCATACACTTAGCAATTTTTTCCTAAGTATTTCCATCAATGCCAAAGGGGGAGATTGTTGGCATATGATGAAGATGATCATGTAGGGGATGTTGTATTGTTGTCATCATTGGAAATAATACTATTTCATAGGTTAGATCTGATATAACAGTGATGAAGATGATTGCATAAGGATTTTTCTAAGTGTTCCCTGTATCGGTGATAACATAGAAAATATTGGTAAATTCAATGCACGATGATAATATTGAGGATCCAGATGGTGTGATCGGTCACGCAGTATCTACAGAGTAATTTTTACCTACGTCTATGATCTATCAAGAAGATTCAATGTACAGGTAGAGATTTGAGGCAAACACCAGTAATATCGACAAGAACAGTCAACCGGTCTAGTCAAATTGTTTTAATTGAGGTAGTGGTCAATTATTTGTCAAATTTTTATTTATTTTTGAATTGTATTGTTGAGGGCCGACATTAAGTATTTCAATTTCCTATTTTGGCATGATCACTTATGTAATTTGAATGGATTTTTGAGACTTGTAACACATTTTAGGGTTTGTTATAAACCTGAAAAAGTATATAAAAGGATGTAAAATCACTAAGCTAGGGTGGTTAATTTTTGATGCAGTGATTGTGATCGTTGGAGGCGAAATGCAGAAGTGTGTTAGAGAAATCATAATAACACAGTGAGAAATGCAAAAGTGTGTTAGAGAAATCAGAACAACACAGTGAGAAATGCAGAAGTGGATCTTTCAGATAGAAGGTACCATCATCAGGTCATTCTTTGATTTTTCTACTCAAGCAAAGTTCTAACAAGCTTGCGATCAAAATCCTTTAACAAGGTTACTCCTAACAGGGTATGCATGATCCTAAAAGGTCTGAAGTATAAATCCTTTAACAAGGTGACTCTCAAAAGGATTTTTAAATCTCTTAACCGAGTAGTTCTTAATAGTACTGTTGTAATAACCTTTTAATCGGGTTATTGATACTCTTAACTGGGTATACCCCTAACATGGTGATGTAATGCTCCTAACAGGGCATATCTTATTGTTGCAGTAGTGATATTTGTGGGTACTAATTCACACCATGGCTTTTCCCTCTAATAGGGGTTTCCATGCAAAAATATTGGTGCCCTTGTGTTACATTTGTGGATGCATGTTTTACTTTTCTTCTATGTTACATTTACCTTTGCATGTTGGTTTATTTGGAATCTTATGAAAAGATGTTTTAGATCTGTGGTTGCACTGATTCACCCCCNATCCCCCCCCCCCCCCCCCCAGTGCCTTATAAGACTAACAATTATTTCCTCTCAACAATTCCATGATCACATCTTTTGGAAATGAAAATAAATCATAAATCCACCCAAAGTAAACTCATTAACAAAAAAGAAGTCACGAAGAGATTGAGAAAAATTATAGTAGAATTAGTGTTTCCCAAATGGTGATTCATTGTAAACAAAAAATACTATATTGGGTTGTGTTCAATCTCAATTAAAATCCAAGGCGATCAAGAATGTGCACAAATAAATTATGGGTGTCCAAATCCTAGCTTTACAACAAAAATTAATTGATAGATGCAATCTCCAAATAGGATCACCTATTTAGAGACAATAAACGTGAAATTTATTAATCATGTTAATTGGCTTTTATAAGCCAATGCTAGAAACCTTATCAACCATTCAAGCCTACTTAACAATTTTATTCAATTTTAGCAATCCCACTTAGTCAATATGTCAACAATAATTTTATAATTGTAGAAGTAAACATTAATTCCAAACCCCACTTGACTTTACTCATGACATTTAATAATGATCAAGGTGACTCAAATTTAAGAATCATTTTTATTTTTCTTATTAGCATAGAAGAAATGTAATAGAGTATGTATATGACCCATTTAACATGAAAATATAAGAACATGCTCCAAGCACAAAAGATTTTTGATAACTAGTTTTAAAAGAAAATAAAACCTATGCAACGCTAATAAATTGTTTGACAAAATATATTTTATTAGGTTGAAATACTTGCAATTATTCCCCACTATTTCAACAACAAGTAACAATGATCATAGATAAGTAGTCTGAGATGTTGTCAAAAGGAAGAATGAAATTTCACACAAACCTAAGACACTCAACACTGGGATACACCCTCGTCACAATACTCTTATTTAAAGTAAGACAATGATTCATTGAAAGGGATGAATTTATCAACATGTTTAACAATATTAGAAAGTGATAAGTAGGAGATGTTTTCCACAGCAAGTCAAATTGTGATATTGCTATCAGGATTCAACTTTCTAGTTTTTTGAGTCAAACTCATTAACCCATATTTCATGAGTAGTGGTTCACATGAACCCATCTCTCATGAGAATTAATGAACAATTAGAACTCATTGCATCTAGATGATGCCCACAGAGGTGAAGCATCAAGATTTCTCGGGAGGTCACACATCCTAGTACTACTCCATCTCAAGCGCACTCAACTACAAAGTTTCCTCCATGGTTAAAACCACTTTTCTAGCAACCTCATTTGCAAGTTCTTCAAAAAGTGTTGTGCCTTATGATCCATTCGTTAGAAATCCCCTTAAGCTCATCATTTGATAAGTAGGAGATATATTCCACAGCAAGTTAAATTGTGATATTGCTATCACGATTCAACTGTGTAGTTTTTTGAGTCAAGCTCATTAAGCCATGTTTCATGAGTATTAGTTCACATGAATCCATCTCTCATTGAGTGCTAAGTGTTCTATTTATTCTCATGAGAGACGAGTTCATGTGAGCCACTACTCATGAAACATGGGTCAATGAGTTTAACTCAAAAAACTACATAGTTGAATCTTGATAGCAATATCACAATTTGACTTGTTGTGGAAAATATCTCCTACATATAAATTTATCATCTTAAGGGGATTTATAATAAATGGTTCATAAGGCACAACACTTTCTAAAGGGTTTGCAAATGGGGTTGTAAGAAGAGTGAGTTTAACCATGGAGAAAACTATGTAGTTAAGTGCGCTTGAGCTGGAGTAGTACTGGGATGGGTGACCACCCAGGAAGTCTCGGTGCTTCACCTCTGTGAGAATCGCCTAGATGTAATTAGTTCTAAGTGTTCCATTCATTCTCATGAGAGATGGTTTCATGTGAACCACTACTCATGAAATATGGGTCAATGAGTTTGACTAAAAAAAACTACATAGTTGAATCCTGATAGCATTATCACAATTTGACTTGCTGTGGAAAATATCTCCTACTTATCAAATGATGAGATTAAGGGGATTTTTTAATTAATGGTTCATAACGCACAACACTTGTTAAAGGTTTTGAAAATGAGGTTGCAAGAAGAGTGGGTTTAACCAGGGAGGAAACTTTGTAGTTAAGTGCGCTTGAGCTAGAGTAGTACTAGGATGGGTGACCTCCCAGGAAGTCCCGGTGCTTCACCTCTGTGAGAATCACCTAGATACAATAAGTGATAAGTGTTCCATTCATTCTCATGAGAGATGGGTTCATGTGAACCACTACTCATGAAACATGGGTCAATGAGTTTGACTCAAAAAACTACACAGTTGAATCCTCATAGCAATATCACAATATTAGAAAGATTATATATGTGTAATATTAACCAATAAAAAATTCACATATCGATCTATAATTAAAAAATATTCACCTAACAAATATTCAACCAATCTATTGTTTATTACTATCTTAAAGAAGAAAAATCAAGATACTATTAGAAGTATGCAACAATATTCAACCCCATATTTCATTCCACCTTGTATCCTCATAGTGAAGCCCAAAATAACACTTTTCCTTTCATGGAGATCATTTAAACCCAATAGGATTAAATTTAAGGAAACTCTAAATTGTGTGGTGTGTCCCTAACTCTTTTTATCATTCTAAAAAGTTATTTCCCCCCCTCAAAATGCAATAGAAAACCCCAAAAATGTCATTCAAAAGAGGCCTATATGTTTTTCTCATCTCCATTTCTATGGATCTAATTTTTCCTAATTGAGTCAAGCTTCCTTCAATTCAATCTTATTCTCATTCATATGATTGTTTCTATTCAACACATTCTCTAACTTTTTGTGCTTGCCAAGGATCAAATATCCAAGCATCTAGGGTATGGATTCTATAGTATAAATATTATTTATTTATTCGTGTTCCTTAAGACTAACCATTGGACATGTACAAGACATTCATTAATTATTACTAATAAAATAATTCATTTAGTATAAATATCACAATTATTTTACTCATAGCACTTTATCTTTCTAGCTAATTTTATTTATTTATAAAATATACTCATTTTATGGAAACAAGTGGAAATACATAGATGTTGACATCTCTACTTTTATATTATTATAAAAAAGTAATTATACAAAGAATGATTACTAAGATATTCGATAATAACAATAGAGCAAAATATTTTTAAATAAGAGTTAGAAATGATTTATTCGATAAAAATAAGATCAACAACTTAGAAAAGTAGATAAAATATAAAATAATAAAGAATATTCTTAAATTATACCCTAATAACTTATTTGACCATTAGAACTAAATGTTACAATATTATTTTAATACCATCCCTTCATGGTTAATCCATCAACTACACAAATCTTATCGCAAAATTTGATAAATTCATCGGGACTCAATTACTTGTTAAGAATGCCTACAGTATGGTCATTAGTTGGAATGCATTGTAACATCACCAATCCATCTTCCACAATTTTTCATATGAAATGAAAATGTATCTCCAAATTTTTTCTACGATCATGGAAGACTAGATTTTGGCCAACTTTAACACCCCTTGATTGTCACAATATAAAGGTGAAGGCCATGTTCGAGACATATGCATGTCTAAAAGAATCCTCTACAACTATGATACCTCACATGTTCCTTTTATTTTTCCCCAATGCTCTGCATTCATCAAGGAAAGACATATTGTATGTTGCTTCTTAGTAGTCCATGTGATTGCACCCATACCAAGACTAGAAAGATACCCATAATTTGACTTCCTATCATTTACAAAACCCATCCAATCTAAATCTGTGAATCCAACTAGCCTAGGATCTTTCTGTTGGAAATACAATAATGGGAAAGCAAGATACTGAGAGGGGGGGTGAATTAGATCTTCAGATTTAAACACTAAAAAAAAAACTGATCCACATTCATACACATATGAATCTAATGTACTCTTAGATAACATCCACACAATGAAATAAATAACACATAACACAAGAACTTGGTAACCCAGAAACCCAAATAGGTAAAACTAGGGTGGCGATGACACCCACAAAATTCTCCACTACTGCAGTAATAAAGTGTGCCTGTTAAGGCTACAAATGTTGATTACAAGATGCAATCTACCCTATTAAAGGTCTGCCCGATTAAGAGCTAAAGATCATTACAATCTACCCTATTAAAGGATTTCAACTTATAATAAAGTAAGCACTCTGTTAGGAGATAAAGAAAGGTCTACTAGAACCACTCTGTTAAGAGATTTTCACCTGATACAATGATTAGAATATCTCAAGTATTGATCCTTCGTTATGCACTCTGATGCTGATGACGGATCTCCTCTTTCCAGTACCTTCTATGATCTCATAATCTGATATAACTTTACTCTTTTGTTCACTGTGTTGTCACTCTGCTTGATCTCTGCTTCTTAACAAAATAACCCTCTATGCATTTCACTTCAAAATGCAGTCACCACTTCTCTCCACACATCCAAAATAGGGTTTAGAAGCAATCTTATATATCTGTTCAAGTCTAATACCAAGACCAAGATCTGATACCCATACCTTGATGGTATTACAATTAATGTTTACAATAGATCATGCATAGGATAAAACAATTAAATGCATAACTAACTCCGTAGAAGAATATTAAATGCATACATAAGTCAGCCC